>JASDQU010374731.1:26479-42008 GCA_032191745.1 Picea mariana | reverse complement strand
TCTGTATAGGTTCAAAAATTTCCTCCGGTAAATAATCATTTTCTTGTTCAACGATCTGTTCAATATATAGTTCATCAAGAATTGTTTCATTTGGAATTATCTTTTTGGGGACCCTTTGTCTTTGTTGATTATCATCATTCTCAAACCTTATTATTTTATGTTGAGGAGGGTTCCTTCTTTGTTCTAGGACCGAAATCCTTGGATTTGGTGCGTAATTATCATTCCTTCTCAATCTGGTTATTTCATTTTGCATATGCTAATTGTTCTATTTGTTTGTGCAATTTAGATACTTTGCTTAGTCTCTTGGGCTGCCACAGGGTTTGTTTTCACATTCGGTATAGTTACCTTGAAAAATCCTCCACAATTGATCTGGTTTTGACTTGGTCACGTCCTTTGCTCTTCATTTCCTTTTGAACTAGAAGCTCCTTAATCATCGATATTTAGATTACCCATCTTCCTTTATAGTTTTTTGAGGATGATATTGTTGAGATTATGTACCTTGTGAGGTGTTCCCCATGTGTTTATGCTCTCCTAAATACATGTGGGAAGTAATATGTACTTTGTTCCTTGTACTTTGTGTCTAATTTCACTTTCACTTAGGATATTTAATGCAAAAGTGAAATTTTGTCATTTATGCCTAAAATGACTATTAATTCACTTTGTGGGTGAATTAGAGACATAAAGTGAACTTAGGGAACTTAACCCAAAGTGAATTTTTGAGTGAGATTCTTTTGGAGAGATCTCAACCTTTGATTAGATGTGAGATGGGATGATGTCAACCATCCATATCCTAGGTTTCCTTATGGAGGTTCAAGAGGGGCGCAAAGGGAAAAGGAGAACTTATTCACTCATTTGCTCACTTGGAGAGATTGAGAGAGAGCCTAGAGATGAGGTTTGAAGAACTAGGTGAGGCTAGCTTGGGCGCATGCTTTCATGGAGAGAGGCATTAGGCTTGGATCCTTGTTTATTTACTGAGGAGCTTCCATTGTTGAGGAGGGCGCACTTGTTGAGGAGGGTGCATCAGTAGTGGGGAGGAATTACACATGTCAGATTGCAGTGGGATCAGTTTCAGAGGGAGGCCACACACCAGTACCAGATTATTGTGCAGGGGTTTTCCATTTAGAGCTCACAGTTTGCATCTGCAACAATTTCAGTGTATTTGAGACCATTTATGATGGGCACACCTGGTTCATTTGGACTTGTGTTTCAGCTTGGATCAAGCTATTATTGTATCAGGTTCATCTATATTTTGTACTTTCTATATTCCACCATCTATTCTCCTCATATATAGACATATATTCCAAACTGGTTTTCCCCAGGGGGTTTTTATCTAGGGTCATGTTGACAAAAAATACATGTGTACAAATTTATGTGTGTTAGTCTTTTGATCTGCTTATTTTCAGCTGTAAGATATCTAGGTGTGTTGTATTTATTTTGGTATGCATGTGCTAACTCTTGGTTACTAAAACTACATGCTAGAGCACCTAAAATTGCAAATAGAACCATAACAAATCAGCAAGAAGTCATTGAACAATTTGTTGTCCTAAAAAAACAACAAACCATTGTTAAACAGTTGAAACTTAGAGTTAAAATGAGGTCAAAGACAGACCTAGTTGGTAGCTTGATAGGACCTGGAAAATATTCATGGTATCAGAGCTGAGGTGGCTGATTTTTTAGCAGTTTGGACAACATATGTGTTGGCTGTTATATACATCTTCTTGGTAGATTTTTGTGGACAACCATTAATAGTTTTCAGTGGTTGTTAGTGGGCAGATTTTTGTAGAGGGTAGTTGTGACAGTTTTTCATCAGTCTCTTTTCACACCTACGTAGTAGGATTGAGGCTGATTTGACTCGACTTCTTTTCACACCTATATTGCTAGGAGTGAGGTCGGAGTTTGCTTGTCTCTTTTCACACCTGTGTTGACAGGAGTGAGGCAGCGTTCCTTTGTAGTTTGAGCATTAGTTGTAGTGCAGTTTGGCAAACATGTCAGCATCTCAAATGTGTGTTGAGGACAGGCTAGATGGGGCTAGAAATTAGTCGCCTTGGAAGGCGAGGATGGTCTTTGTCTTAGAGGACCTCGAACTATAGGACATAGTTGAGGCATATGTTCTAGTCATTCTTGTTACTGCTCCTGTCTTGGTGGCAGAGTTCAGGAAGAGGAACAACAAGGCAGAGAGGACCATTTGTGATGCAGTACGATATTATATCATACCCCATTTGACTAGGAAGACTTATGCATACGAGATGTGGTCATCTCTATGTAAGTTGTATGAGAGATCCAATGAGAACTAGAAGATGGTTCTTCATGACCGACTCAGGGACATTCGCATGCTCAAGGATGAGTCAATTACTTCATTCCTTAGTCTCTACTCCCAGATCAGAGATGAGATTGGAGCCGTCGAAGAGGTGGTGTACCCTAACTCTTTGGTGAGGCAAGCTATGAATAGCTTCACCAAACCATGGGGTCCATTCATTCGTCGCATTGTTGGCAGGGAGGCCATGCCTACATGGGAGAGGATGTGGAATTACTTTGACTAGGAGGAGATTAGACTTGTAGCAGAGGCTTGCGAACAACAATAGCAACAACAAAAACAGTCTGGTTAGGGTGATGAGGATCTTGTTCTTTGGACAAAGGGCAAGAAGAAGGTCAACCATGGGGATCGACAGGGTCCCAAGTTTGGTGCCCCACCACATGGGAGTGGAGGAGAGAGCAGTAGTGATTAGAGCAGTGGTCAGAAGAGAGATATGAGCAAAGTGAATTGATTTGTTTGTAAGAAGTTGGGGCACTATGTTGGTCAGTTTCCCAGCAAGAAGACAAAGAGGGGTGGTACCGCAACTACAACAGAGGAGGCAAAGTTTCAAACACAGTTTCAGAGAGAGTGTGCTTTCCTCATATGTTGCACTTCAGTTGAGATGGTACCCAGTATCTAGTATATTGACAGCGGGGCTTCGATCCATATGAATGGATTTAGAGAGAATTTGTCTAATCTCAGAGACACCGAGGTCAGGATGGAGATTTCTCTTGGAGATGACACATTGGTCAGAGTTGTTGGGATTGGAAAAGTTACCTTTCAGAGAGAGAGAGCATGCTACCTATATCGTTCAAGGATGTTCTCTATGTCCCTGGGCCGAAGAAGAATTTGATTTCAGTTTATACCCTCCAAGATAGAGGTCTTGAGGTGACTTTCAAAGGCACTGAGGTACTCATTCATCCTCAAGGGACTTTGCTTGCCTCAGGAGAAGTGATTGGAGTGAGGGATGGGAAACTGTTGAGATTGCTTTTTTAGCCTCTTCATGCATTGGCAATGAGCAGCGAAAGCAACAGACATGTGAGTTATGGCATCATAGGATGTCCCACCTACATCATGGAGCTCTCAGAGGACTGAGAGAGGTTGTGACCGGAGTGCCACAGATCTATATAGAGCATCAGGATGTTTGCAGAGGGTGTGCACTTGGTAAGTTTACCAAGGCCTCGTTCCCTAGCAGTGACACTAGATCAACTAGGATACTGGATTTAGTACACACATACGTGTGTGGGCCCATGACTTAGAATTCCTTGAGTGGTTGTGAGTACTATCTCACATTCATTAATGACTACTCAAGGAAGACTTGGATCTATTTCCTTAAGGCCAAGAGTGAGGTCTTCACACGGTTCCAAGAGTTCAGAGCTCTTGTGGAGAACCAATATGGAAAGAGGATCAAAGTCTTGTGGTCGGATAATGGGGGTGAGTATTCCTCCAAACATTTCATAGACTTATGTGCCCAACATGGCATTAGAAGACAGATGATTGTACCATACAAACCCCAGCATAACGGGGTTGTCGAGAGGAAGAATCGGGCTATTACTGGTGCACCTAGATCCATGTGGCACGATCAAAGTTTTACTTTGTACTTATGGGCAGAGGCATGCGCTACTATAGTTTACCTGCAGAACATGATCCCCCACAGGATATTAGGTAAGATGACTCCTGAGGAGGCCTTCACTAGTAGGAGGCCCGATGTCGAGCACATAAGGATCTTTGGGTGCTTGACCTTTTCTCATGTCCCATCGGAGAGGAGGACAAAGCTAGACCCCACAGCCTAACAGGGGATTCTAGTTGGATACTCAGAGGTGTCCAAATTCAACACTTAGGAGAGTAGTGGTGAGTAGAGATGTCAGATTTAAGGAGGATAGGTATTTTCAGATATCTCTTGAGTCGAGAGTTAGATTTAAGGATGATGTTGAGGCACCGATTGATGTCTCATAGGGAGAATAGCCTCAGGTTTCAGGTACACCAGTATCAGGGGTGACAGGGTCACCATGCACAGCTTTAGGGTCACAGTCAGAGCATGTCCAGTCAGAGGGGGTGATGCAGGCGCGCTCACAAGCACGTCTTCTCACAACATCTTCTCTTCTCTACTGGCCCGAAGAACCCTAAGGCTCTTCTATTTTCCTATCGGGAAATCCATACCCACAACAAACTCTCCACGGGATCTCCTCTTACAATCAAGAGATCGGACTAAATCTCATGATCTCGTGAGTTCGTGAGTCGAAGCTTTCGACTCTTCCTTTCCAATATTGCGATACCCGAACCGACGATACGGTTATGGCTCCTTTCCTTGTCAGTGCCCTCCCCACATGTAACCATAGGCTAGGGATTAAATATTAGCACCTCTTGCAACTCTCACCTTCCTGAGTTTGTGAGTCGAACTCTTGGGCCCTCCTGTTACGATCTCCTGAGACGCGATAGGTCAACGCCGGGTTGACTCCTCCCTTGACATTTTTCACTTTTCACAACCTCACAGGTTGAAGCGTCAAGCCTTCACACTCTTATCCCGTGAATCCTCAAGATGGGAGAATTCAACGGAGTGTTGACTCCTTTCTCCAGGCAACGCGTGTCCACCCGTCAACCACGTGGGTCTCACCTTATGGCTCTACCACGTGTCCACACGAGCCTCCGCTCTCGGCACTTCATGACTTCTGATGTCGAAAGTGACCCCTCTCAACCTCCGAACCCCCAAATGCATGATAGGTGATGGGTTCCCCGATCCAATGGTCCTCCTACGAGACAGATCCAATGGCTATCCTTCTTCCTCGCTCCTCGTGTCTTCGCGGCTTGGACCACCCAATGTTTGGGCTCTCACCTTGTGAACTTCCGAGTTCACGAGATCTTTCGATCTCTGCCACCTGTCCTCCTCAGATGGACGGCTCCTGGTCTTCTCGCCACTTTTCCACTCGCGAAGTTGAAGGACTTCCCCTTCTGTCCTCCGATGTCTGAGTCCCCGATATGGGAAATCTTGCGACATGCAACCACTCCCAAATGAACAACTCAGATCAAAAACTCGCAAATTCGGGGTTTCGGGTGTCGTGTGACTCTCCTCACGTCCTCGATATCCCCGATATCCCAAGTGCCAATATCCCGATGCCTTTCGGGACTTTCACTTCCCTGTTCACGAAGACTTATACTTCGCGTCTCTCTGGTCAGATCCAACGGCTAACGGATATCTGTGTGAGATCTGACGGCTCACGATTTCCTCTTCTTGCGCACTCCTCTACTCCTCCGGGATGTGAAATCTTCAACGGTCCAGAATCTATTGGTTGATCCCATGGCTCACGATCCCTAGATATTTGGCTCCAGACGTAACCGTATCATCCTCGCTTCTCTGGCAGATCTGACGGCTGGCGGGGTTTCACAAATCCTCTCCCCAAGATTCTGACCATCTATCTTCTTCTCCTCGATACGTTCACGAAATGAGCCAAGGACTCCTTCCTGGACTTAATCAACTGTGACCCAAACCTCCATCACCTTGATTCATTCGATATGCTCCAACTCTTTGTGCTACCTTCAATAGATTCAAAGGATTTATGCCTCCTAATCTTTCTCACGACTCTGAGTCTTAGAGAAGATTTTGTTTTGCACACATTCCTTGCGGCAACTTCCAAATGCCTTCAAATATCTAAGAACTCTTCGACTCTGCGCACACCTGTAGCAGCAGTCCTTCAATGCTTCGCTCAGATTCACAACTGAGACTTTCCTTAGCCCGCGCACTCCTTGCACGACTCCTATAACCCAATTTCACTTCGGGGTGAACGAGAACAAGAGTTAAACTATCTGAGCCTTCTGTCCACGCACTCCTTGCAGACGACTTCAACTGCACTCCTTGCAGGAATCCTTTCTCAGATAGAGAAACAATTGAAACTCATTTCTCCTACTTATTTTCTCAGGTTTCAAACACTCAGCAAGAAATCATTCATACATAGCATGTAAAACAAATGCATAACAGGAAGTAAATACTTATGAGCATAGCATTTAGCATACATACACAGAGAACAAACACAAAACCATGGATTTGAATCAATCTCTTCTATTAATTCAAACTCTATACATGGGTGTCCTTCCACAATTCTCTGCTTCTCTTCTCAATGCTCATGATTATGTTACAATGCACAATGAGGGTGTCTATATCCCGTTTCCCTCTTTCTTTCTAAAATTGTCTAATCTAATATTAAATTCTATCTACCTATTTCATCTCAACATAAATTCCTCCATCTACTACAGACGAGAGCGGGATGCTCAAGGTCTGATTATAATATAAAAGTATGCCTCTCTTTAATATCACATTTAAGGTTGGTGCATTATCTTCGAGACAATTTCAAAACTTGTGCTGGTTTTGTTCAGCTGTTCACTTGCATTCCGCACTGGCTCGCTTTCTATGAGAGATGCTCCTGCATCATACTCCCTCGCTTGAAAATTTTCATGGGCTCCTGTCCATGAGCTCCTGCATGGTATGTCCATGCTTCTGTATCTCTGCTTCGCCTTCCCAACTGGCATCTTCAACTGGATGGTTCTTCCATTTGACCAGATACTCAAAATATTCTTTTCGTTTGGTCTTCTTGCTAACTCTCTTATCCAGTATGCACTCCATCTGTGTCACATCTGCAACCGGCATCTGCTTCATCCATTGGATCACTGGCTGCTCAATTCTAGTCTCTATTTCTTCAGTCTTATATGGGTACAAATCCAAGATATTGAATATCGGAGAAATTTCGATCCCATCGGGTAATTTAATCTCGTAAGCATTTGACCCACATTTCTTCAAGACCCTACATGGCCTGATTTTCTTCATCTTCAATTTATTATATGTTCCTCTTGGGAACCTTTCCTTTCTCAAATGTGCCAGAACCAAATCACCAACCTCAAACTGAAGTTGTCTTCTATGTTGATCGACTTTGCGCTTATACTCCTGGTTTGAATTCTGCAACCGCTCCTTTACCTGGCTGTGAAGTTCCTTCATCGCCTCAGCGAATTCTTTTGCACTAGCGCTCCTAGTCACAGTCTATTCTGAATCCCTCAGTTCAGAACTTCCTCTCGGCTGCATGCCATAGACAACTTGAAATGGACTCTGCCCTGTGCTCCTGTTAACAGAGTCATTATAAGCAAACTCTGCCTCCGGCAATATATTGTCCCAACTGCTGTGGTGCTCTGTCACCAATCTTCTCAGCAAATCTCCTAGACTTCTATTTACCACTTCTGTCTGTCCATCCGTCTGTGGATGATACGCTGAAATAAACAACAAGTTAGTTCCTAGATTTTTCCATAAGGTTCTCCAGAAATGCCCTATGAACTTTGTATCTCGATCCGAAACAATACTCCTTGGTAAGCCGTGAAGTCGAATGACTTTTTTGAAAAACAGGTTCACGATGTGAGTCACGTCACTGGTTTTCTGACATGGGATAAAATGTGCCATCTTGGAAAATCTATCCACCACTACAAAGATTGAATCAAATCCTCTTTGTGTTCTTGGCAACCCCAATACAAAATCCATGCTAATTGCATCCCACAGCCTTTCTGGTATGGGAAATGGTTGATAAAAACCCGTATTTTATTTCCTCCCCTTCGAATGTTGGAAAATTCTACATCTGTCTACAAATCTCTTGACCTCTGATCGCATCCCTAGCCAAAAGTATGATTCTCTCAGCTTTGCGAATGTTTTGTTATGACCGAAGTGTCCGACCAATCCTCCGTTGTGTTTCTCCTTCAATAGATTCTCCCTCATGGAGCAATTCGGGATACACAGCTGATTGCCTTTAAACAACAATCCTTCCTGGATCATGTACTCGGTCCACTGGCTTCTATCCTTGAGGACTGGATTCTTAGCTGCTTCATACACCTCCTTGAAGTCTGGATCATCTACGTACATGTCTCTGAGATCATCAAAACCCAATGTTTTGACTTTGAATTCCTGCAACAGCAAACACTTCTTGCTCAAAGCATCAACAACTTTGTTAGTAGTACCCGAAATATGTTTTATCACAAAAGTGAAATTCTGCATATACTCAACCCATTTGACATGTTTCTGATTCAACTTCTTCTATTGAGTCACAAACTGCAGTGCATGATTATCACTGCACAAGACAAATTCTTTGGGTATCAAGTAATGCCTCCAATTCTTCAATGCCTAGATGATAGCATAAAACTCCTTATCATATGTGGAGTACTTCACCTTTGCCTCATTCAACTTCTTTCTGAAATATGCTATCAGTTTGTCTTCCCGACTTAAGACCGCCCCTGTTGCAAATCTACTTGCATCGCATTTCACCTTAAATGTCTTTTGAAAATCAGGCAACACCAAAATTGGTTGTTCCGTACTTTTCCTCTTCAACAGATTAAAACTCTTTTCAGCCTCTTCTGTCCAGTGAAAAGATTTGTGTCTTTTCTTCACTGTATCCATCATCGCTGTGCTAATTCCACTGAAATTCCTAATGAACTTTCAGTAGAAACTAGCCAATCCGTGAAAAATTCTCACCTCAAATACATTCTTCGGTGATGGCCAATTCTTCATTACCTCCACCTTATCTAGATCCATCCTCAACTCATTTTCCAAAATAACAAACCCCAAGTAAATGAGTTCTGTCTTCATGAATGAGGATTTCTTCATGTTTATCAACAACTTCTCCTGTTGCAATTTCTTCATCACTATAGCCAAATGCTTCATATTCTCCGTTGCTGTTTTACTGAAAACCAGTATGTCATCCAAATACACAATGACAAATTTCCCGATGAACTCCTTCAGGACTTCGTTCATCAACCTCATGAAGGTACTCAATGCATTTGTTAATACAAACGACATAACAAGCCATTCATACAACCCCTTGTTTGTTTTGAATGCTGTTTTCCATTCATCATCTTCTTTCATGCGAATCTGGTGATATCCACTCTTTAAGTCAATCTTCGAAAAAAATTTGGTTCCACTTAAACAATCCATCAGATCATCCATCCTCGGCAATGGAAATCTGTACCTGATGGTTATTTTGTTGATCGCCCTTGAGTCGGTACACATCCTCCATCCTCCGTCTTTCTTCGGACTGAGTACTGTTGGAACAACACATGGAATCAAGCTTTCTCTGACCAACCCTTTGTCCAACAAATTCTGGACTTGCCTCTTAACCTCTTCANGACATAACAAGCCATTCATACAACCCCTTGTTTGTTTTGAATGCTGTTTTCCATTCATCATCTTCTTTCATGCGAATCTGGTGATATCCACTCTTTAAGTCAATCTTCGAAAAAAATTTGGTTCCACTTAAAAAATCCATCAGATCATCCATCCTCGGCAATGGAAATCTGTACCTGATGGTTATTTTGTTGATCGCCCTTGAGTCGGTACACATCCTCCATCCTCTGTCTTTCTTCGGACTGAGTACTGTTGGAACAACACATGGAATCAAGCTTTCTCTGACCAACCCTTTGTCCAACAAATTCTGGACTTGCCTCTTAACCTCTTCATTTTCTTGCGGCGTTAGTCTGTACGTGGCTATGTTTGGAAAACTGGCTCCTGGTATGAGATCGATATGATGACTCACACTCCTGATTGGTGGCAATGAATGAGGTCATTCATCCACTACAATGTCGGCGAACTCTTCCAGTAGTTCCTGAACCTCCTCTGGAAAATCATCCATTCTTGTGCTAGTCTGAACAATCCTCAGCTTTCTAACCACAATGAACTATGGATCCTCCTTCTTCTTAACCTCGGTAAGTAGTTCCTTCCCACTCATGAGAAGTACAGTGTTACTCACTTCAGACTTCACCTCCTTATCTTTAATTGGAAGCAACATGTGTGTCCTCCCATTCTTCTCTAGGGTGTATGTGTTCATCCTCCCATCATGAATCACATTTCTGTCATATTGCCATGGTCTACCCAACAATAGATGACAAACATCCATAGGAATAACATCACACAGAATCTTATCATTATATCCTCCTATTTTGAATTCAACTAAACACTGTTTAGTGACGTTTACCTATTGTCCCTTTTGTAGCCATGAAACTCTATATGGGCTTGGATGATCAGTCGTCTCTAGCTCCAGCTTCTCTACCATCTCGGTTGAAACAAGATTGTCCATGCTACCGCTATCCACAATGACCTTGCACACCCTGTCCTTGGTCTTGCAAGTAGTCCTGAAAAGTATGGTCCTTTGGACTGAACTTTCCACCTCTTTCTCTGGTGTCAAAAGGACTTTTCGCATCATCAACGATCTTCCACCTTCAGCGTCTTTTGTCTCAACTTCTCGCTTCTGTGCCTCGGCAATGTGAGCTTCTCCCCCTTATTTGTTTTTCTCTAGACCCTCATAAGACTTGTGCCCATTCTTTCCACTTGTGAAGCATGTGATTACTCCACCTCTTCCTCTTCCTCTACCTCTGGTACGAGGAAACCTATTATTATCATCATATCCTCCTCTCTACTCAGTATGTTGTTCTCTTTGCTCTGCGTATTGCCCTTGCTGTGAACTTCCACCTCTCTCTGTCCGAGTTTGAGGTTTCTTCCAGTCGTCCCTGGTCTTCTGGGTTCTTTCCTGGGCAACTGATTTTCCGTTGGGCTAGCTTTTGCCTCTGCCCCTCTGACTCTGCTTTCGGCTAAGCTTCTCTTCAGATTTCAGAGCCATCTGATAAGCATATTCTACTGTTCGGATGGTTACCATACTCATTTCATCATGAATCTCATATCTCAGGCCATTCATATACCTGGCCACTTTTTCGTCATTGCTTTCATGATGACCTGCCTTGATATTCAACTTGTAAAACTCTTCAGTATATTCCTTTACTGACATCAACTTCTGTCTCAGGTTCTGCATCCTCCTGAATAGAGAAATTTGATAGTCCCTAGGAATGAATTTTGCCTTCATCTTTGCAATCATCCTGTCCCAGCTCTTAATTTTCTGCTTGCCTTGGTAATGCCTATCAGCTTGTAGTTCATCCCACCACAAGGCTGCATGTCCTTTTAATCTCGTGACGACATGCCTGACTTTCTTGTCCTCTTTGATATCTTCATAGTCAAAATATGTGTCTAGAGCTCTAATCCAGTCTAGAAGCTCTTCTACATCCAGATTTCCCTCATAAACTGGAATGTCCATCTTCACCTTTGCACCCATTCTTGCAACAACTTTAAGTAAGCGCTCATTTGCTGCATCTTTTGTTGTGACTTCTTCTTCTCCATGTCCACCATCATCTTCATTTTCGAACTCACTGATGTCTCCTACATCAGTTGTGCGCCTTTGTCTTATCTCCATGTCCACAATTCTAGCACGTAAGTTATGCAAATCTCTTTCTACTTCTGGATTCTGCACTTCTCTACCCCTTCCTCTGGACATCTCCCTTTCCTCCTCTGGATCAGGTGATTGTCTATCTCTTCTTCTTGGTGGCATGGTGAATTCTCCTTTTCCCTGCTACAGAAAGCAAAGAAGCTTTTCTAAGCTCTGATACCACTTGATGCAGGCGCGCTCGCAAGCACGTCCGCTCATAGGATCTTCTCTTCTCTACTGGCCCAAAGAACCCTAAGGCTCTTCTATTTTCCTATCGAGAAATATGTACCCACAACAAACTCTCCACGGGATCTCCTCTTACAATCAGGAGATCAGACTAAATCTTGCGATCTTGCGAGTTCGTGAGTCGAAGATTCCGACTCTTCCTTTCCAATCTTACGATACCCGAACCGGCGATATGGTTATGGCTCCTTTCCTTGTCAATGCCCTCCCCACATGTAACCATAGGCTAGGGCTTAAATATTAGCGCCTCTCGCAACTCGCACCTTCTTGAGTTTGTGAGTTGAACTCTCGGGCCCTCCTGTTACGATCTCCCGAGACGCGATAGGTCAATGCCAGGTTGACTCCTCCCTTGACATTTTTCGCTTTTCGCAACCTCGCAGATTGAAGCGTCAAGCCTTCACACTCTTATCCCGTGAATCCCCGAGATGTGAGAATTCAACGGAGTGTTGACTCCTTTCTCCAGGCAACGCGTGTCCACCCATCAACCACATGGGTCTCACCTTATGGCTCTGCCACGTGTCCACACGAGCCTCYGCTCTCAGCACTTCACGACTTCTGATGTCGAAAGTGACCCCTCTCAACCTCCGAACCCCCGAATGCGTGATAGGCGATGGGGTTCCCGATCCAATGGTCCTCCTACGACCCAGATCCAATGGCTATCCTTCTTCCTCACTCCTCGCGTCTTCACGGCTTGGAGCACCCAATGTTTGGGCTCTCACCCTGCGAACTTTCGAGTTCGCGAGATCTTTCGATCTCTGCCACCTGTCCTCCTCAGATGGACGGCTCCTGGTCTTCTTGCCACTTCGCCACTCGCGAAGTTGAAGGACTTCCCCTTCTTTCCTCCGATGTCCGAGTCCCCGATATGGGAAATCTCACGACACGCGTCCGCTCCCAAACGAACGGCTCAGATCAAAACCTCACAAATTCAGGGTTTCGGGTGTCGAATGACTCTCCTCACGTCCTCGATATCCCCGATATCTTGAGTGCCGATACCTGATGCCTTTCAGGACTTTCACTTCCCTGTTCACGAAGACTTAAACTTCACGTCTCTCCGGTCAGATCCAATGGCTGATGGATATCTGTGTGAGATCCGACGACTCACGATTTCCTCTTCTTGTGCACTCCTCTACTCCTCCGGGACGTGAAATCTTCAACGGTCTAGAATCTATTGGCTGATCCCACAGCTCACGATCCCTAGAGCTTGGGATCGGGACGTAACCGTATCCTCCTCACTTCTTTGGCAGATCTAATGGTTGGCGGGGTTTCGCAAATCCTCTCCCCAAGATCCTGACCGTCTATCTTCTTCTCCTCGATACGTTCATGAAATGAACCAAGGACTCCTTCCTGGACTTAATCAACTGTGACCCAAACCTCCGTCACCTTGAGTCACTCGATATGCTCCAACTCTTTGTGCTACCTTCAATAGCTTCAAAGGATTTATCCCTCCTAAGATTTCTCATGACTCTGAGTCTTAGAGAAGATTTTTTTTTGCTCGCATTCCTTGCGACAACTTCTAGATGCCTTCAAATATCTAAGAACTCTTCGACTCTGTGCACACCTGCAGCAGCAGTCCTCCAATGCTTTGCTCAGATTCACAACTGAGACTTTCCTTAGCCTACGCACTCCTTGCACGGCTCCTATAACCCAATTTCACTTCGGGGTGAACGAGAACAAGAGTTAAACTATCTGAGCCTTCTATCCACGCACTCCTTGCGGACGACTTCAACTGCACTCCTTGCAAGAATCCTTGCTCAGATAGAGAAACAATTGAAACTCATTTCTCCTACTTCCTTTCTCAGGTTTCAAACACTCAGCAAGAAATCATTCATACATAGCAAATTCATAATAGGAAGTAAATACTTATGAGCATATCATTTAGCATACATACACAAAGAACAAACACAAAACCATGGATTTGAATCAATCTCTTCTATTAATTCAAACTCTATACATGGGTGTCCTTCCATAGCTCTCTGCTTCTCTTCTCAATGCTCAGGATTATGTTACAATGCACAATGAGGGTGTCTATATCCCGTTTACCTCTTTTTTTCTAAAACTGTCTAATCTAATATTAAATTATATCTACCTATTTCATCTCAACATAAATGCCTCCATCTACTACAGACGAGAGCGGGATGCTCAAGGTCTGATTACAATATAAAAGTACGCCTCTCTTTAATATCACATTTAAGGTTGGCGCATTATCTTCGAGACAATTTCAAAACTTGTGCTGGTTTTGTCCAGCTGTTCACTTGCATTCCGCGCTGGCTCGCTTGCTGTGAGAGATGATCCTGCATCAGGGGGCATAGAATTCAAGTTCTCAAAGTGTTGAGATGAGTCCTGAGGCAGTCACTCTTGGGTAGAGAGACCTTACTTCTTCGTTGACCACTTCAGGGAAGAGGATACCTAGATGGTTTCAGGAGACCCTAAAGGAGGCCAAAGAGAATGTAGGGGAGCCCAAGAGCCAGGTCAAAGAGAGAAGACCTACAGTCAGATTGGGAGCATATTTGGCACTAGTGATGAGTATCAGGGATACTGAGCCATAGAAATTTGCACAGGTAGTGGACCAACAGTTCTGGAGAGAGGCCATGGTAGAGGAGTATGACTCGATTGTGCACAATGATGTCTGGGAGGTGGTTCTGAGGCCAGTGGGGAAGTTAGTTGTGACTTCCAGGTGGTTGTACAAAACCAAGTATGCTGCATATGGCAGCATAGAGAAACACAAGGCCCATTTTGTGGCACGAGGCTTCTCTCAGATTGAGGGAGTTGATTATGATGAGACATTCCCACCAGTTGCGAGATACACCTCCATCAGGAGTATCATTGCCATAGCAGCAGAGATGGGTTGGATCATTCACCAAATGGATGTGAAGACCGCGTTTATGAATGAATTTATTGATGAGGAGGTGTGCATAGAAAAACCACAGGGGTTTGAGGTGAGTGATAGGGAGACTCACGTGTGTCTTTTGAGAAAGGTAATTTATGGTCTAAAGAAATCTCCTTGAGATTGGTATTCATGGATAGACACATACTTGCTTCAGATGGGCTTCGAGAAGAGTGATGATGATCCTAACCTCTATTACATCATTAGAGGTGAGGACACACTCATTCTCATTTTATATGTGGATGACTTGTTCATCATTGGATCCGAGGATCTCATAGCTGAGTGCAAGGGACTTGCATCATAGTTTGAGATTAGTGATATTGGATTGATGCACTACTTTCTAGGTATGGAGGTATGGTAGGAGGAGGGTCACATATTTCTCAGGAAGGGGAAGTATGAAACAAATATTTTGAGCAGATTTTAGATGGAGGACTGTCGACCAGTGTCTACAACTATGATTACCAACTGGAAGAAGACTAGTGCTTCAGATATCTAGTTGGTAGATGCCACAATTTACAGGCAGTTGATCAGTTCACTCATGTATCTGGTTAACACCAGACTCATTATTTGTTTTTCCGTGAACACTCTCAGCCAACATATGGTAGAGTTGAAGAGTGTTCACATGATTGGGGAAAAACACGTTTTGAGGTACATTGCTGGGACAATTGATTATGGCCTAAACTATATCATAGGTGATGGATTTAGTTTGGCTGGCTACATAGACTCAGACTGGTCAAGATGTGCTACTAACAAGAAAATCACCTCAGGATGCTGCTTTGGTTTGGGGTCAAGACTTGTTTCCTAGTTCAGACATAAGCAAAAGTCAGTTGCTTTGAGTTC
>JASDQU010374730.1:30197-46782 GCA_032191745.1 Picea mariana | reverse complement strand
AGTTTGATATCTTGGATGGGTAATAAAGACGAAGGACCAGGGAAATAGTAAATACCTATCAAGTCGTTTGGAAACCCTAGTAATTATTGACCGCCAAAGCCTCGCGCGGCACCATCCGAGTTTTTTCTGCTCTGAACAGGCGGCTCCACCAGGCTAATAACTGTAACAAATTCTAGTTTCTTCTGCTCTGAACAGGCGGCTCCACCACTAGCATCTCTGACTCTTGCCCTTTTTTCCGTTCCGTTGAGGGGAAATAAGCACGAAAATTCAATATATGTAAACCAGGCCTTGGGGAATTAGATATTTTCAGGATGGTCACTAGATAGTGAACTATGTAGTTCTCACGAATGAACCAGACAAGTAACAAAGCTATGATTTTAAACTTGGGCACTGGGCAAATCCCATACAATTTATACCAGGTGTGAGGGCCAAAATGTAGCTACCCAGTGCCCATACCACAAAATCTGGGCAAATTAAACCATAAACCCCGATTTTACCAAATGGCAGGGCAAAGAAGCTATAAAAAATTCCCATACTTCTAGAAATTTGGCTAATGGAAGCTTGTCCCTCCAAATTGCAGGGGTGAAATATAATTGTTTTTCCTCAATCTCTCCTAAAAACAAGGGCTAACCCTATACACGATTTTTCCCCTAAAATAAATTACGGGCTAATGATATAAGTTTTAAAAAATCACTTTAATACAAAAAAATCGCCCAATAAAAAATTGGAAGCCTCTAAATTTCACCCATGAGCGAAATTTCGCCCCTAAAATCATCTATGAAGCTAAGTCAACTAGATCATAATCAAGAGCTTCAACCCTTGCTTCTTCCCTTGACACTTATGGATCAATAGGATCTAGTACTTATGCTTATGGATATGGGTCTAGATCTAGATCTATATTACTATTTATAACTAGAATTGCTACTAGTAAAGCACATGCCTTTATTACTATGGGTGCTACCAAAACTACTTCTTTAGGCTCTGTTACTAGGGACATAGCTATTAGATCTACTACTAGTGCTTTAGCCATAGCCTTTGTCTCTGTAGGATCTATTGATGGATCATGAGCATAAGATTCTTCATCTGGTTAATATTCTTACTTTGTTCCAGTTACATATGCTTATAGTGCTAGATATGTTGTAGGTTATGCTGCGACAATCCACTAAAAGTACTTTGTATTCGGTGAGTTTGTTCTGAGAGTGCTCCAACACATGATATAGGAGGTGAATTTTTTTGGATTAGGCTCATTATTCATGCTGCATGCACGATTTGAAATGCGTTATAATATTTTGTATATAATAGCTAATAGCCAGGGTTCCATCCATGGTTCCATCCATTGTAAGCATCTTTAGAGCATAGGACTTTAGGCATTAAAGAGCGTCCAGTAGGAGCACTCCCAACAGTTGCAGTTCCAGGTGCGGTTCTTATCCCAGCTACAGAAGTTCCCAATCTAGTCGATGATTTAGTAGTTCCAAAAAGGTAGCAGGAGTTGGAGTTTTTCAAGTGGACCCAGTACTTTTTTCATTCCCAACAATGGATCCAGGTGCAGTAGATCCGGTTTCATAACCAAGAGTAGACCAAGATGCAGTTCTATTGCTTAGTAAGTATCTTCACTGGATCTAGTCCTGGATCCAATTGACCGAGTGAAAGCATTTGACCATTATATACATCATTTAGTTACAAATCCAGTTGCAAAACCAAATGCAGGAACAAAGCTCCTGGGAACACAAGAAACATAAGTAAGGATGTAGGAACCAAGGGCGGATGTCGAAATACCACTTATAGTAACACTGGAAAATGTGGGAACATCGCTTCTAGGAACACTCTATTATCCACACCACTCCTAGGAACATTGGCTAATCCTAGAGCTCAACTTCTTAGAACACTAGCAGATGTTAGAGCATAGCTTCTTGGAACAAAAGGGTGTATCGAAACACTACTATTAATAACACTACCAAATATCAGAACACCAGTTATAGGAGCATCACTCAATGCTATAGGAACATCACCCAATGTTAAGAGGTTCGGGAGTATGCAGGGATTAACAAAAGGCGGCACTTTGCTCGTGACCGATCGGATTCTTACGTCAGTGGGTACCAAAGATTGCTATGATCGTGTATCCATATTGAGAATAGATGCAAAACTCTCTCCAAAAATCATTGTGCAATATCCGAATTGAATTTGCCTAATGACATGATTCAAGCCGATGACCGAGTAAACTATGTCCATCATGATGGTGTCTTCCATGATTCCCCAATAATTAAATATAATATATTTTATTATTTAACAATAAAATGTGTATATATTTATTTTATAATTAATTAATTATTATATTTATATTAATGTTTTAAAAATAAAATAATAATTAATTAATATTTTATAAATAAAATAATAAATAATTTTTAAAATTAATAATTTTTTATAAAGAAATTTTTATTTATTTGTTCAACATAATCTACATTAAGCTTAGGAAATTTGTAGATATAATGTTTTTAACATTGGAGTAGTTATCACCATGTAGGAAATGTGTAGGTATAATGTTTTTTACATTAGACTCATTATCACCATCCATTTATATATATGGTTATGATTTAAATTCTAATTAAAATTTAATTAAAGTCATTTTTTGTTTAAAAATATTGGCATAAAGATGTAAGTTTCAAATTAAAAAAATTGAAAAATAAATTAAATATTGATATTATTAAAAATATCATCACATTTAAAGAAAAAAAATGTTATAAAGAAATAAAAAATAAGAAAAAATTAAGATATTATAAAGAGATCATTAACTTTAAAAGTATATTTTTATTGTAATTAATTTAAAATAAAAATAAATATTATTAAAATAAGAATGAATTTTCATTAACTTCATAATGTAAAAAAGAGGCATTAGACAATTCCTACAATCCTTATCAAATCAATTACACGCCATCAAATCAAATGTATTAAACTGGTGTTCCAAAGCATTGTAAGTGAGTGTAAGCGACCAAGCTTCCAAAGCTAAAGTGAGAGGACCGAGGTGATATTTTAGGGTTTTATGGTTCCACCACTTGCTTCTCTGCCTCCATAATTCATAGCCATTCCCACTGTGCACATTGTACGACCATGGCAAACGCGTTTCCATTCACGTGGCACCGACGATTAAATTACCTTGTAATGGATAATTTATCCATCAAATTTTATTCATGATTTCATGTCTAATTTTATTCATGATTTCATGTTTAATTGATTTTGATTGTAAGTAAAAAAAAATCTATGTGATTAAACTAATTTGAATAGTAAATTGTAAAAGTAATATAAATAATTTGAGTTTTAATATGATATATTTTTTTATATAAATAATAGAATTATATGGTTAAGTATTAATAAATTTTAAATTATTTATATAATTAAAAAAATATTAAATTTAAAAAATCATTCAAATTTATAATTCATTGTAATAGATTTTTAAGAATTTAAAAAAAATTACATTATTTTTTTATATAAATAATAAATTAAAATTTTTCTTATAAAATTAAAGTTTTATTAATTTATTTTTATAAAATATATTTTTAGCAATTAAAAAAATAAATTAATGAAAAAAATTCTTTTATATACATTAATTAATAAAAACATTTATATATAATTAAATTTTTATTATAGTAGACAACTCCCTTCTCTCCACTCAAAACTTCATGTATAACTAAAGTTTTATTATCATTCTATATTGTCATTCTATTTTCATGTACTTAAAACTTATGATTAACACTTTAATGAAACTTTAATAATTCTATTTTGATGTATTTAATGAAATTTATGATTAAAATTTTATTATGATTAAAATTTATAATAAAATTGTATTTTATTTTTAATAATTAAAATAATATAAAAATATTTTATGTATATTTAATTAGATTTCAATATAAAAAATTATCAATTTATTAATATTTTAATTCATGAAAACTATATTAATCTTGGAATATTTCTTTTCATGTTTTTTTTTTTTTAAATGAAATTGTAAGGAAATCCAAATTTTTTTTACATTTTCTTAAAATTCAATAAACTAATTTTAGTATCAATAAACATAAACCATCATAATAAAAATTTAATTATAATTTTTTAATATAAATAATAAAATTATATTATGAAATAATAATTAATTTAAACTTAATTTATATCATTTAAAATTTATTAAATTTAATGTCAATCAAAATAATTAATTTTATATAATAGATTTCCAATCATTTAGAAAAATCTATTACATATTCAAACAAACTATATATATATAATACACTATCAACTATATATTTTATATATAATTAAAGTTTTATATGATTACTTGGGTAAGTGATTACTTGTGATTCTTTAGAATTTTGTTTATGTACTCAAAAAACATTAAGAGAAGCTTTACAAAAGCATCATAGTTTTGTTGAGTTAAGAGGTTAGGAAGGTTGGTAGTGTGACAAATATTTTGAAAATGAGATCTAATATGGGTATACAGTCTAAGAGAAAGTGATTTTCATCTTCAACCTTCTTAGTGTCACAAAGGTAATACACTCTTTCATCTCATGGATTTTTAGGAATTGACCAACGCCTAGTTTCACTATGGAGCTAGTGAATATTTGTTCTTATCTTAGCGATGCTTATTTTTTTCTTTACACTTGTCAAAATAGATAGATAATTTTTATCTTCTAGATTAGGGTTGATTACATCCTTATGATACCTTAATTTTATTGTTTCCTCTAACTCTTTATCACACAACATTTTCTCCTTAAAATTTGATTTGATGATATTTTTAATAGTATCTTTATTATGCAAAATGGTGTCTTCCATGATTCCTATAAATATAAGGCAAGAGAAACTTTTTACCTTTTAAATGACCATGAGCCTGACTCTAATCATAAACCTTTAACCCTAACTCTAAACTTTTCCATGCATAGGAGCGCCATTGAAGAGAATTCTCACAATCAAAGGAATTTTCGCTTTGACAAAAGTAAAGTTGACATTTTCTTAAAGGATTTAAATAATAAATTAAATCTCCTAACTTATAAGGACAACATTGAAGAACTCTATCATAATTTTACAACTACCCTTTCCACTTATATTAACAATTTCTCTTTTGAGGTGTCCTATAAAAATAATAATAGAATGAGCAACCCTTGGTATGATAAAGAATTTAAAATTGCTAGGAAAGCCATTAGGGATGCTTCTAATGAGTCCTTAAAACTCGATAGGATCAATACGTACAAATCCCTAATTAAAAGGACAAAAAGATACTATATGAATAAAAGGAAAGAGCAACTTTCACAACTTTATAAGTTGGATCCTAAGAAGTTCTGGAGCCAAATTATAAAATGCAATATGAAAGAAAATAATAGGATTCCCTTAAGGGACTGGAATTCCTACCTTAAAAGTTTGTATGAGTTCCCTAATGCCATGGACACCATTCCTATTGTCCTTACAAAGGAAGAAGTTTTTTATTTAGATGACATAGAGTTCGGGGTTAAGAATCTTGCAAATGGGAAAGCTAAGGATATTGAAGGCTACCAAGCTAAAATTTTGAAAATCGAAGGGCCAATCCTTATCCCTCACATACACAAGCTCTTAAATTTAGCAGTCAAGCAGGGCTTCCCTAAACAATGGACGCAAAGCCTTATTGTTCATATTTTTAAAAATGGGGATAGAAACATTCCCTCTAATTATAGGACCATTATGATTAGCCCGATTTTATCCAAGCTTTATGGAATTATTTTGGAAAAGAATATTAGCCTTTGGCTAGAAAGTCATGGTAAAAGAGATAAAGGCCGCACCAGGTTTAGGAGATATCATTCAACTGTGGACCATGTTGTTACCTTTAGGATCATTACAGTAGAGTTCCACAGTACTAAAACCAAACGTTTTTGTTGTTTTGTTGACTTTAGAAAAGTTTTTGATATGATTCCTAGGAAAAACCTTAGGAATAGGTTGGAAGAGAAAAAAGTGTCTCTCGAGTTGAGGGTTATTGCAATAAGGATGTATGAGAATGTTATTGATAAGTTTAAAAACACTGAGGGCTTGTCAAAAGAGATTAACTGCAATATCAGAGTCAAACAAGGTTGTCCTTTGTCCCCTACCCTTTTTGGCATATACATTGACAAGTTAGAAGATTGCTTGGAAAAAGTAGGTTGTGTCGGCCCTACTCTCACTAGTATAGTCATCAATATTCTTATTTATGCCAATGATATCGTTCTTATTGAAAGGAGTCCCCATGATCTTGAAAACCAACTAAGAATCCTCAAGGAGTTTTGCTCCAATATGGGTATGACTATTAATATTGATAAGACTAAGGTCATAATTATTAAATCCAATAAGATCCCTTATGATACCTTGATATATGACAACAACAACTTGGAGTAAGTGACTTCATACAAATATAATGGAATTGATATTCACCACAATCTCAATTGGAATTATAGCATTGAGAAAAGGATTATTGGGGGATGGAAAGCTTATTATGGGCTTGAAAACAATTGTAAATCAACTGATCTTTGGATTTGGTATAAGAATAAACTCCTCTTTGAGACTCTTGTTACACTTGTTATTCCTTATGGATGTGATGTTTGGGGTTGTAGTATCTCTCGTGAATCCTGGAGAAAGATAGAGCAAATACAAAAGAATTTTATAACCTATCATCTCAAAATTAAAGGAAATACGCCCTATCCCATCCTCCTCTTAGAAACAAGCCTCCCCCCCATTGAGAGCATGGTTATGACTAGATACATAACGTATAAGAACAAGTTAAACAACATGGAAGACAAGAGGCTTCCTACAATTTCTTCAAAATCGAGTCATAACCACCATCGACTCAAGTGAGGATGGCATAAAGATGCCCGGTCTTGGATAAACTATTGGGGAATCATGGAAGACACCATTTTGTAGAATAAACATATTATTAAAAAAAATGTCAAATCAAAATTTAAGGAGAAAATGTGGTGTGATAAAGAGTTAGAGGAAAAAATAAAATCAAGGTATTATATAGATGCAATCAATCCTAATCTAGAAGATCAAAATTATCTATCTGTTTTTCCAAGTGTAAAGAAGAAAACAAGCATTGCTAAGATAAGAACAAATTCTCATGAGCTCCATAGTGAAACTGGGCATTGGTCAATTCCTAAAATGCCATGGGATGAAAGAGTGTGTCACCTTTGTGACACTAAGAAGGTTGAAGATGAAAATCACTTTCTCTTAGATTGTCTAGCCTATACCCATATTAGATCTCATTTTCAAAATATTTGTCACACTACCAACCTTCCTAACCTATTAACTCAACAAAAGTATGGTGATCTTGGAAAGCTTCTCTTAATGCTTTTTGAGCACAGAAACAAAATTCTAAAGAATCGCAAGTAATCACTTACCCTCTTAAGGTCCAATAGACCAATTCAGTCTTAGTTGACATTCATTCATTCATTCATTCATCATCATCATCATCATCATCATCATCATCATCATCATCATCATCATCATCATCATCATCATCATCATCATCATCAAATATGACTAAATTATAGTATTAAATGTAGGGATTCTAAATTAATTTATATCATTAAATTTTATTAAGTAAAATTTATTTAAAACTATAATTCTAGATAAAAAGTATATTATATAATTAAAGAATTACTTTCCACATTAATTATTTAAAAAAATAATATATAATTAAATTTTCAATACTCCCCCCGGATGGTGTGCCACGCGGTGCAGGTTGGGCACGTGGAGACGCGCCAGGAGGGGCCATTTATGGTGGCCAACCACCCTTACACCCTCGCCAGTTATGAAGGGTCTCATTTCAATCAACCTCCATCTATTGACGGGGCCTCTCATGCGCGAGAACAGGCCGGCCAGCCAGAGAATTAAGCTCTCGGATTTAATGGCTGCAGCCACCATTTATGCTATTATCAGCCTTCCTGAAATCCTTAGGATGCATTCGTAGCTCACAAAGCCGAGCAAGAACAGGAGAAAAGGGGAAATCCTGGCTCTGGTCCTCACTGTCATAATGCCGCGAACTAGAGGACGACCCCGCCAAGGAGCAGGATGGTACGCGGTCGACTCTAGGCGGAAAAGACACAAACGGTTTGAACGGGCTCTGGTTCTGGCTAAGAGGAAGAGACGCAGGATGAACACAGCTGTAGACTCGCCCCCTAGAACTTATGTCGAGGAAATTTCGACTATGGAACTCCCCCACGACTTCTCTGAAAGTCGAATGTTTACGGTCCCAGATAATTGGAACCCCCCAGCGTGCATTGAAGTAGAAGCACCACCGCTCCGCTCGCGAGAGGCACACGATCCCAGCGATGCTCCCACTAAGGAATTTGCCACTTGCCTGGTCGAGGAAGAGCTTCCGGAAGGCAACAACGAATCGCAGCCGCAGAGAACGCAGCATGGCCACCAGGAGACGGATGTTAAGCAATAGTCGCCACCCCCGCCACCACTCCTTCACCCGGAGCACCTAAACTTGATCTTTGAGGTCCGCAACATGGTGGACGCCAAATCTTCAGGGCTGTCCACATTAGCCAACGCTTGGACATGTTGTATGCAGCTTACTCCAGTGCCACTCCATGGCAACAATGCCCCACCTGTGCTCAGCTCTATGCCATTCCTGTCAACAGTGGCAAAGCGGTGGACGGCTGCGAGGACATCGATGAAAAGGTTCTTCTTCTCAGCATTGTTTCCAACTCTCTCTCTTTTGATGTTTATCAGAGTTGTATCCCTTTTAGTTAATAGCCTTGTTAGTGTTAGCATAGGTCATACTAAACTGCTGATGAAAATAGACATGCACCCTGGTTTCCTTCGGGCAGGGTGGCGAAATGAGTTTTTGAATTTGCATGCTATTTTGGATAGGCCAGCTGTCCCGGTTTCCTTCACAGGCGGAACAGCTGGCACCTACATGTCATGGTGTATTTTTGAAGTTTTAATATAACAGCACTTTCTTTTTACTTAAAAAAAAAAAAAAATTCAATACTTTATTTTTATTAAATAACTCCTTTATATATTTTAAAATTTCATGTATAACAAATAAATTTAAAAAAATATATTATAGGTTTAATGAAACTTCATAATTAACATTTTGTTATTATTCTTTTTATTTATTGGAAATTAAATTATATTTACAAAGCATTAGAGTATACAAGAAGATTAAGATATTATAAGGATGTGGTTAACTTGAATCTTGAAGATCAAAAGTATCTCTAATCTTGAAGATCAAAACTATCTCTATATTTTGACTAGCCTAAAGAAGAGAATCAATATTGCTAAAAAATAACTATTTCTCATGAAATGGAAAACCCCCAAAACATCATGGAAAAAAAGAATCTCTCACCTTTGTGACACCAAGAGGACCCAAGATGAAAAACACTTTCTCCTAAAGTACCTTGCTTATACCCAAATTAGATCTCAATTTCAAAATATTTATCACAATACCCTATCTTATTTAATTAAAAATTATTCTTACTCAAACTTAAAAAAAAGGTTATTTGATAAATTATATGTTAAATTTAAAAATCTATTGAAAAAAATTAAAAGTGTATCATCTTGTATATGTGTGAATGTTTAAAAACATGACATGGTGAAAACACAACATGGATTCAACATGAAATGGAAAAAACCCAACATGGATTATGGGTCTACAAATTTGCATCACTCATCATCCTGAAGTGACATAAGGGGAACACACATCTGCAAAAGCTAGAATCCATTTTTTGTTTGGATTTTTTTCATTTGTCCATTGACTACTTCTAGCGGAGCCTTGCAAATTTTGAATGGTGGTAAGGAGACAATCCACATTTTTGTATCTTGAGTGGTCTAGGTAGTAGTAGCTCATGGGTTCAAACATACCCAAAAGATCCTTGATGCAAGCAATATGAACCTTATTATATCTATATAAGCTAAATATGGGTTTATTCTCACTGATATCCACTGTCCTAATTCATTCTTTCAAGTGGTGTGGGTAGTAGTAGCTCATGGGGTCAAACATATCTGAAATATCCTTGATGCGAGGGAGACGTGTTAGAGATAATGCTTCCATTAATGTTGTGTGATGATTTTAGGAATTAGTTGGAGATTTGTTGGAGGTTCTTTAGAGATTCTCTCCACAAGTATCTCTATGTTTGGAGATAGTTGGATCTAATTCCAACTATATATAGATGTATTATTGTATGTAATTTGTGTAATAGAAATAATATTCATGTGTGTAATTGTGAACTATGTCTGCTCTCCAATTTTATAATTTGGTATTAGAGCCTGTACTGGATTAAATCCCTCACGAGATGGCTAGGAAGATGGAATAGAGAGTGTATTTTTTGTACATTAGTGTACGTGTGTTTTATTCTAATTTTATTTTTCTTGTGTGAAGATTTTTGTGTGCCTGTGTTGGTGATTTTTCTTGCGTTGCCTCCGTCAAGTGTAAAATATCTTGAATGATCCGCTCTCAAGAAGAGGAAGTGAGTGTACTAGTGGGTTGGATTACATGCAGTGAAGAAGGATCTGCGGAGAGAAAAAGAAGAAACCACAACACTAGGCAGGATCTAAACGTTGGATTGAAAGCCATCAATCCAATCTCATAATCATAGCGCATGTGCAGTTTACCCTTGTGTTATCGATCTTCAGCATCGGATAAAGAAATGAGGAGAATGTTGCCGCCAATACTCCTTGCTTCCTATCATAAAATCTTTCTCGCAGAGAGACCATCATTGCTTACAATCACATGCATGTTGTTATGTGAATCGATCTATGTTGGAAATGAAATGTGTAAGGTGTTGTGGCATGTTCCATCCAACGGTACTCTTTATGAAGGCCGATGGTCAGATAAATATCTCATAACCAAGTTATTTGAAATTTTGAGTATAGTTAGTAATTGTTAGATAAAGATACACTCGATTCCATATTGTTGATGTATGAGTGGTTATATATTTTAAATTTATTTTGGTTTGCAAGAAATTATTATGATGCAAAACCAATTAATTTAATAGAGTAACATAATTTCAATTAGTGGTTCTCAACGTTCTTCGGTACCGAGAGAATAGATCATTTGTTAGGGACCTAACCCCTCATGTAGGTAGAATAATATATTCCGATGTAATAAAGGTCAATATTAATAAGGCCTAGCAATAAGGAAGAATAAGTCAAATGTAAGAATACCTAATAGAAGCTTCCGCTTCTAGAACGATCTTCCTCTAGATGGTTCTTTTGATAGACATATTTAGTATAAATAGGAGTCGAGGGTAAGAGAATTGTCATCTTGGATATTATTGTAATAGAGCTCTACTCAACTGGAGGTTGCCTCCTCGAAGAGGCAAGTGAACATTGCTCTCAGTAATCAAAGTGCTCTTTATGGTGTTATTATGTTATCATTTCAGTATTATTGTGGTGTTGTTCTGGTTATATTGTTGTTCATCTGCCATTTCTAGAATTTTATTTATGTTCTGCATACTTTTTATATCTGGAATATTACAAGTGGTATCAGAGCACTTTCCTCGGTAGAAAATTGTGGATAATTTTTTTTCAGGGTAGAGACGTATTCCGACATCTTTAAGCTATAGAGATCTATCATTACACACATAAACCCACGGTTGAGGGATTCATACATGCAATAAATACAAGTGGTACTTAAGCACACATCTGTTCGTCACCCTTGTAACCCATGTTGGGACCGTTGGCCAAACTCCGGTATGGTGTTCTCCATCTAGATCAAGAATGTTGGCAATGGTGGCAATGGAGAAAAAATGTTCGTCAAGGTGTGTTGCTTGGACACACTTTTTGGCAGATCTTTATGAATGCTTTGACACTGACACCAACCATTTAGGTCGTTTGAAAATTTTGAAACAATATGGCACAGTGGAATACTTTATAGCTTCTTTTGAGCGACTGGATTTTCCTACAGAGGGCATGTCTGATGATTTTTTCTGAGAATGTTTTATCAGTGGCCTCAAGGATGATATTTGTGCCCATGTCCTCATGGCTCGACCTCTGGGTGGAGGCTAATAAACTAGCTAAGGAAGCACAACAGGTTGTCTCTTCTCAAAACCAAAAACCCTCCTTTATTCCTCGCGCTAAACCAGTAAATCCCACTCCTCCTTCTACTCCACTAAAAATTCAAAAATTGACCAGGGTCGAAATGGATGAATGCCAACTCATAGGCCTTTGTTATAATTGTGATGACAAATATTTTCTGGGACACAAGTGTAAGGAACAAAATATTTTTATGGCCATCTCAGAGGATGTTTCTGAAGAGGATGTTGAATCTCCCCCAATGTTGGAGTCACCTGAACCCACCAACATTACCCCTCCCTTAGACCCTCCCGAAGTAGAACCGGTCATTTCCCTAAATGATCTCACAGGATTCTCTTCTCCCCAAACCCTCAAACTAATTGGCTACATCAAGAATAGGAAGGTCATCATTCTTGCTAATAGTGGCAGCAACCATAATCTTATTCATCGTCGCATAGCCAAAGAAACTAATTACTATATCCGTGCAGTCAATAATTTCCAAATCGTGATTTCCAATGGAAGGTCCATGAAATGTGGAGTGCGGTGTGAAAATGTGCATCTCCAAATTGGTGACTACCACCTGAAATCTCATATGTTTGCTATCAACATGGGCGTTTGTGACATTGTGTTTGGTGTAGACTGGCTAAGGACTTTGGGTCCCATTCTCATGGATTTTAAGGAATTAACCATGCAATTCGACCAGGAGGGACAACAATATAAGTTCCAAGGCATCATCGTCAGTTCCGCTGAGATCATTAGTTCCCATTGCATGGAAAAGCTGCTCAAAAAAGGTCATTTGGGCGTTATTGCCCAACTCCATGCCATACAAGCAACTGAGACACCCTCTGTGCCGCGGGACCTCTAATCCATCCACTCTAAACATCAAGTGTTTTTTAACACTCCCCAGGGACTCCCTACTTCCCATCGTGTTCATGATCATTCCATTCCCCTTGTCCCAAGAAGCCTACCTCCCAATACCCATCCCTATCATCACCCCTTTTCCCAAAAAAAGGAAATTGAGAAAATGGTTCAAGGACTGCCTAACACAGGTATTATTTACCCTAGTATGAGCCCCTACTCTTCTCCTGTGGTCATGGTCATGAAGAAAGAAGTCTCTTGGCACATGAGTCCTGATTTCTGCGCCCTCAACAAAGTCACCATTAAAGACAAATTTCCAATTCCTGTCATTGATGACCTCTTGGATGAATTGAGTGGCGCCCAGTTCTTTACTAAACTTGATATTTTTTCTGGCTACCAGCACATCTGTATGAAAGAGGCAGACATTCCTAATACTTTCTTTAGAACTCATGAGGGCCACTATGAGTTTTTGGTCATGCCCTTTGGTTTGTGTAATTCTCCCTCCACTTTCCAAAGCCTCATGAATCATGTCTTCCATCCTTTTCTCCGTCATTTTGTCTTAGTTTTATTTGATGATATCCTCATCTATAACAAAACCTAGACAGACCATCTTGCTCATGTGGATCAAGTTCTCCATCTACTCTCTTAGCACAAACTTTTCCTTAAATAATCTCAATGTGATTTTGGTTCCTCATAAGTCGAGTACTTGGGTCATCTTGTTGTAAAGAACGACATCAGGGTGGATCCTAAAAAGATTGAATATATGCAAGACTAGCCTCACCCAAATACTCTCAAAATATTCTGTGGATTTATGGTTTTAACGAGTTATTAACACAAGTTTGTTAATAATTATGGAAAGATTGTGGCCCCTCTCACTACACTCCTTAAAAAGAATTCTTTCACCTGGACTCCAACAGCTTCTCAGGCTTTTCAAACCTTGAAGATGTCCATGTGCACCACTCCAGTCCTGGCACTTCTTGATTTCACAAAGACCTTTGTCCTAGAATGTGATGCTTTAGGAAAAGGAATTGGCATTGTCCTTATGCAAGAGGGTCGGCCTTTGGCCTTTACCAGCAGACAACTGTCTGAAATAAATTTGGGCAAATCAATCTATGAAAAGAAAATTTTGTCTATTTTGCATGTCGTTGATCTTTGGCATCCTTATCTATTGGGGCAATGCTTCCAAATTAAGAAAGATCATCAAAGCCTCAAGTATTTTTTGGAACAATGCATCTCCTCCCTAGAGAAACAAAAATGGGTGACTCAACTCTTTGGATATGATTATGATATTATTTACAAGAAAGGAAAAGACAATGTGATTGCAGATGCACTTTCCCGAAAATAGGAAGATGAAGGGTCCCTTTTTTCTCTCTCCTTCATTGTACCAGATTGGCTCCAAGTCGTTCACCAGGAATGGCTACACGATCCCAAAAGTTCGCATCTGATACAACATTTGCAGTCCAATTCTCCAGTTTCCCCAAGGTACTCTTGGCTCCATGATGAGCTTCGATACAAAGGCCATTTTTATTTAAGTAAACAGTCAAAACTTAAATCCATTGTACTTTTTGAGCTTCATGCTACACCCACAGCTGGGCACTCAGGATTTACCAAAACCTATGACAGGGTCAAACATTATTTTTTATGGGATGGTATGAAACAGGACATTCATAATTTTGTGGCTGAATGTGATGTGTGCCAACACAACAAGGTTGAAATAGTCAAATCTCCTAGCACACTACAACCGCTTCCGATTCCACTTGCTATTTGGTGGGATATCTCTATGGATTTTATTGTAGGCTTACCTAAATCAGGAAATAAATCATTCATCATGGTGGTCGTTGATCTTCTTTCCAAGCATGCTCATTTATGTTCTCTTCAACATGCATTTACAACAACCACTGTGGCTCAACTTTTCATGGATCAGGTCTTCAATCTTCATGGCATGCTGCATTCTATTGTTTCTAATCGCAACCCAACATTCACTAGCAATTTTTGGCCAGAATTGTTCAAGCTACAAGGCACCCAATTGCATCTCAGCACAGCTTATCATCCCCAGAATGATGGTCAAGCTGAAGTTGTCAACAAGTGTTTGCAAACATATTTGAGTTGTTTTGCATCAGAAAATCAAAATAAGTGGGCTCAATGGTTACCACTAGTTGAATGGTGGTGCAACACTTCATACCATACAACTACCCACATGACTCCTTTTGAAGCAGTATATGGACAAAATCCACCTTAAGTTATCTCATATTTACCGGGTGTCTCGAAGGTCCAGGCGGTTGACTAAACGCTTACAGTTCGAGAGGCTATTCTTCGTACACTCAAAGAGAATTTGGTCATGGCCCATAATCGCATGAAGCAACAAGCAGATCAAGGTCGCTCAGAACATCAATTTTCAGAAGGGGATCGGGTGTTTCTTCGGCTTCAACCTTACAAGAAAAATTACCTCATGGATGACCATTGTCAAAAACAAGCGCCCAAATTTTATGGTCCTTATAAAGTTCTCAAGCATGTGGGACAGGTGTCCTATTAGTTAGATTTTCCCAATCATTCTAAGCTACATCCTGTTTTTCACGTTTCCTACTTAAAGAAGGTGATTGGAACTAACTGCAAAACTCAAACCAACCTTCCTGAGTTGGATGAAGAAGGCTCCATTTTGCTACATCCGGAAGCAGTTTTGGACCAGCGTGAGTGTCGCCTGCGTCAGTGAACCATCATGGAAGTGTTAGTCCAGTGGAAAGATACAAACCCAGCAGATGCCACTTGGGAACCAACTACCATTCTGCAACAATTTCCATATCTCAAGCCTTGAGTACAAGGCTATTTTTAAGGGGGAGGACATGTTAGGAACCTAACCCCTCACGTAGGTAGAATAATATATTCCAATGTAATAAATGTCAATATTAATAAGGCCTAGCAATAAGGAAGAATAAGTCGAATGTAAGAAGACCTAATACAAGCTTCTGCTTCTAGAAGGATCTTCCTCTAGATGATTCTTTTGATAGACATATTTAATATAAATAGGATTCGAGGGTATGAGAACTGTCGTCTTGGATATTATTGTAATAGAGATCTGCTCGACTGGAGATTTCCCCCTCGAAGAGACAAGTGAACATTTCTCTTAGTAATCGAAGTGCTCTTTCTGGTGTTATTTTTTTATCATTTCAGTATTATTGTGGTGGTGTTCTGGTTATATTGTTGTTCATCTGCCATTTCTAGCATTTTATTTATGTTCTACATACTTTTTATATTTGGAATATTACATCATTAATGGATTATGTCTACTTTCTGTGATATGTTGGTGGGACTTGTTATACTTCGGTGCTTCAATATCGTCAGTTACAAGTTATCCTTGTGTATATTGGTGTATATGTGTTTAAAGAAGGTCAGTTGGATGATTGACTGTTGAAAATATCCAGTAATTAGATCATTATTCTATATAACTGTCGAAATTTTCTCTTTGGGGGAATTCCACATATGGTAGTGTAATCCATAGGATAATTCAGTATCGATATTGTTCTTTAGGAGGTCAAGAAGTGTCAATTGTACAAATTAGTCAATGATGGTCAGAAGCGTTGTTATCTTAAATGAGTTGAAAGGGAATCTCGAAGTTGTGGAGAAGAAAGAGTGTAAACCGAGAGATTTCAGAGTGGGTAGGAATGTTGATGAAGACCTGATCAGAAAAAGACAAAGTTCAGTTTTGTAATTAATGTTTTCTATATTGTAAGTT
>JASDQU010374730.1:14682-25546 GCA_032191745.1 Picea mariana | reverse complement strand
CTATAGCACAGGGAAAACCCTTGTCTGTAGAACCCTTGAATACCTAACCCTTGGGGACTGAAACAAAAAATAAAAATAGACAGGATTTATTGTCGTGTAACTGTGTTTGTGTTGCCAAATCACTACAAATTTCTTCCTGGTTAAGAATTTGGACATTTCATCACTACAATATTCTTCAGATCGGAGTATAACTCTGTAGGTGTTAAAAACAAAAGTATGGAAATTTTTGCACCATTATTTGAGACTATTCCATTGGATTCATCTCTACACCCTTATCACATTCATACCTATCATTTTTTAGCAAAATTTTTGACCCGCCCCACCCCTCTTTGATTCCCTCATCATCATGACCCATACCCGTAGCCAAGACTTGGAAGCTCACTTCAATACCTTGAAATCTAATTTCACAGATACCCAACAAGAAGTGAGACAGCTCAGTGCCAATATTGCCACCATCAATAAAATCATGCATTCCTCCATCATCACCTCAATCGTGGAACTCAAAGAAGACCTCAAAAAAGACATGACTACCCAGCTTGAATCTATGGCTTCGATGATCTGCACCAAGATGCATATCCCTGCAGATCCCCCTTTATCTGTCCCACCTTTGCATACCGAACTTGAAGATTCCTCTCATTCCCATAATTTTCATCCCCATCACTTTAAGCGTGACCTATGCCTTCCGCAGGTGGATGTGACCAAATTTGATGGCTCGGATCCCACTAGTTGGGTAACTCGAATGGAACATTATTTCTCTTTGTACGACATTACAGATGACTTGGCCAAACTCCGGTATGGTGTTCTCCCTCTAGATCAAGAATGTTGGCAATGGTGGCAATGGAGAAAAAATGTTCGTCAAGGTATGTTTCTTGGACACACTTTGTGGCAGAGCTTTATGAACACTTTGACACTGACACCAACCATTTAGGTCGTTTGAAAATTTTGAAACAATATGGCACAGTGGAATACTTTATAGATGCTTTTGATCGACTGGATTTTCCTACAGAGGGCATGTCTGATGCTTTTTTCTGAGAATGTTTTATCAGTGGCCTCAAGGATGATATTTGTGCCCATGTCCTCATGGCTCGAACTCTGGGTGGAGGCTACTAAACGAGCTAAGGAAGCACAACAAGTTGTCTCTTCTCAAAACCAAAAACCCTCCTTTATTCCTCGCACTAAACCAGTAAATCCCACTCGTCCTTCTACTCCACTAAAAATCCAAAAATTGACCAGGGTTGAAATGGATGAATGCCAACTCAAAGGCCTTTGTTATAATTGTGATGACAAATATTTTCTGGGACACAAGTGTAAGGAACAAAATATTTTTATGGCCATCTCAGAGGATTTTTCGGAAGAGGATGTTGAATCTCCACTTGTGTCAGAGTCACATGAACCCACCGACATTACCCCTCCCTTAGACCCTCCCGAAGTAGAACCGGTCATTTCCCTAAATGATCTCACGGGATTCTCTTCTCCCCAAAATCTCAAACTAATTGGCTACATCAAGCATAGGAAGGTCATCATTCTTGTTGATAGTGGCAACACCCATAATTTTATTCATCGTTGCATAGCCCAAGAAACTAATTGCTATATCCGTGCAGTCAATAATTTCCAAATCGTGATTTCCAATGGAAGGTCCATCAAATGTGGAGGGTGGTGTGAAAATGTGCATCTCCAAATTGGTGACTACCGCCTGAAATCTCATATGTTTTCTATAGACATGGGCATTTGTGACATTGTGTTTGGTGCAGACTGGCTAAGGACTTTGGGTCCCATTCTCATGGATTTTAAGGAATTAACCATGCAATTCGACCAGGAGGGCCAACAATATAAGTTCCAAGGCATCATCGTCAATTCCCCTGAGATCATTAGTTCCCATCGCATGGAAAAGCTGCTCAAAAAAGGTCATTTGGGCATTATTGCCTAACTCCATGCCATACAAGCAACTAAGACACCCTCTGTGTCGCATGACCTCTAATCCATCCTCTCTAAACATCAAGTGGTTTTTTACACTCCCCAGGGACTCCCTCCTTCCCGTGGTGTTCATGATCATTCCATTCCCCTTGTCCCAGGAAGCCTACCTCCCAATATCCATCCCTATCATCACTCCTTTTCCCAAAAAAATGAAATTGAGAAAATGGTTCAAGGACTGCTTAACACGGGTATTATTTTCCCTAGTATGAGCCCGTACTCTTCTCCTTTGGTCATGGTCATGAAGAAAGAAGGCTCTTGGAACATGCGTCCTGATTTTCGTGCCCTCAACAAACTCACCATTAAAGACAAATTTCTCATTCCTGTCATTGATGACCTCTTGGATGAATTGAGTGGCACCCAGTTCTTTACTAAACTTGATATTTGTTCTGGTTACCACCAGATCTGTATGAAAGAGGCAGACATTCCTAAGACTTCCTTTAGAACTCATGAGGGCCACTATGAGTTTTTGTTCATGCACTTTGGTTTGTGTAATGCTCCCTCCACTTTCCAAAGCCTCATGAATCATGTCTTCAATCCTTTTCTCCTTCATTTTGTCTTAGTTTTATTTGATGATATCCTCATCTATAGAAAAACCTGGATAGATCATCTTGCTCATGTGGATCAAGTTCTCCATCTACTCTCTCAGCACCAACTTTTTCTAAAATAATCTAAATGTGATTTTGGCACCTCATAAGTCGAGTACTTGGGTCATCTTGTTGGAAAGAATGACATCAGGGTGGATCCTAAAAAGATTGAATATATGCAAGACTGGCCTCACCCAAATACTCTCAAAATATTCTATGGATTTATGGGCTTAACAGGTTATTATCACAAGTTTGTTAATAATTTTGGAAAGATTGCGGCCCCTCTCACTGCACTCCTTCAAAAGAATTATTTCACCTAGACTCCAGCAGCTTCTCAGTCTTTTCAAACCTTGAAGATGTTCATGTGCACCACTCCAGTCCTAGCACTTCCTGATTTCACAAAGACCTTTGTCCTAGAATGTCATGATTTAGGAAAAGGAATTGGCATTGTCCTTATGCAAGAGGGTTGGCCTTTGGCCTTTACCAGTAGACAACTGTCTGAAATAAATTTGGGCAAATAAATCTATGAAAAGGAAATTTTTTCTATTCTGCATGTTGTTGATCTTTCGTGTCCTTATCTATTGGGGCAATGCTTCCAAATTAAGACAGATCATCGAAGCTTCAAGTATTTTCTAGAACAATGCATCTCCTCCCTAGAGAAACAAAAATGGGTGACTCAGCTCGTTGGATATGATTATGATATTATTTACAAGAAAGGAAAAGACAATGCGGTTGTGGATGCACTTTCCCAAAAATATGAAGACGAAGGTTCCCTTTTTTCTCTCTCCTTCATTGTGCCAGATTGGCTCCAAGTCATTCGTCGGGAATGGCTACACGATCCCAAAATTTTTCATCTGATACAACGATTGCAGTCCAATTCTCCAGTTTCCCGAGGGTACTCTTGCCTCCATGATGAGCTTCGATACAAAGGCCATTTTTATTTAAGTAAACAGTCAAAACTTAAATCCACTGTACTTTTTGATCTTCATGCTACACCCACAGCTGGGCACTCAGGATTTACCAAAACCTATGACAGGGTCAAACGTTATTTTTTATGGGATGGTATGAAACAAGACAATCGTAATTTTGTGGCTGAATGTGATGTGTGCCAACACAACAAGGGTGAAACAGTCAAATCTCCTAGCACACTACAACCGCTTCCGATTCCACCTACTATTTGGTGGGATATCTCTATGGATTTTATTGTAGGCTTACCTAAATCGGGAAATAAATCAGTCATCATGGTGGTCATTGATCTTCTTTCCAAGTATGCTCATTTATGTTCTCTTCAACATGCATTTACAACAGCCACTGTGGCTTAACTTTTCATGGATCAGGTCTTCAATCTTCATGGCATGCTGCATTCTATTGTTTCTAATCATGACCCAACTTTCTCCAGCAATTTTTGGCAAGAATTGTTCAAGCTACAAGGCACCCAATTCCATCTCAGCACATCTTAGCATCCCCAGAATGATGGTTAAGCTGAAGTTGTCAACAAGTGTTTGGAAACATATTTGAGTTGTTTTGCATCAGAAAATCAAAATCAGTGGGCTCAATGGTTACCACTAGTTGAATGGTGGTGCAACACTTCATACCATACAGCTACCCACATAACTCCTTTTGAAGCAGTATATGGAAAAAATCCACCTTCAGTTGTCTCATATTTATCGGGTGTCTTGAAGGTCCAGACGGTTGACCAAACACTTACAGTTCGAGAGGTTATTCTTTGTACACTCAAAGAGAATTTGGTCATGGCCCAGAATCGCATGAAGCAACAAGCAGATCAAGGTCGCTCTGAACATCAATTTTCAGAAGGGGATTGGGTGTTTCTTCGACTGCAACCTTACAAGAAAAATTCCCTCAAGGCTGACCATTGTCAAAAACTGGCGCCCAAATTTTATGGTCCTTATAATCTTCTCAAGAATGTGGGACATGTGGCCTATCAATTAGATTTTCCCAATCATTCTAAGCTACATCCTGTTTTTCATCTTTCCTGCTTAAAGAAGGTGATTGGAACTAAGTGCCAAACTCAAAGAAACCTTCCTGAGTTGGACGAAGAAAGTTGCATTTTGCTACATCCAGAAGCAGTTTTGGACCAGCGTGAGTGTCGCCTGCGTCAATGAACCATCAAGGAAGTGTTAGTCCAATGGAAAGATACAACCCCAACAGATGCCACTTGGGAACCAACTATCATTCTGCAACAAGTTCCACATCTCAAGCCTTGAGTACAAGGCTATTTTTAAGGGGGAGGACATGTTAGGGACCTAACCCCTCATGTAGGTAGAATAATATATTCCGATGTAATAAAGGTCAATATTAATAAGGCCTAGCAATAAGGAAGAATAAGTCGAATGTAAGAAGACCTAATAGAATCTTTTGCTTCTAGAGGGATCTTCCTCTAGATGGTTCTTTTGATAGACATATTTAGTATAAATAGGATTTGAGGGTATGAGAATTGTCGTCTTGGATATTATTGTAATAGAGATCTGCTCGACTGGAGATTGCCCCCTCGAAGAGGCAAGTGAACATTTCTCTCAGTAATCGAAGTGCTCTTTCTGGTGTTATTTTTTTATCATTTCAGTATTATTGTGGTGTTGTTCTGGTTATATTGTTGTTCATCTGCCATTTCTAGCATTTTATTTCTGTTTTGCATACTTTTTATAGTTGGAATATTACATCATTAATGGGTTATGTCTACTTTTTGTCATATGTTGGTGGGACTTGTTGTACTTCGGTGCTTCAATATCGTCAGTTACGGGTTATCCTTGTGCATATTAGTGTATAAGTGTTTAGAGAAGGTCAGTTGTATGATTGACTGCTGAAAATATCCAGTAATTAGATCATTATTCTATATAACTGTCGAAATTTTCTCTTTGGGGGAATTCCACATATGGTAGTGTAATCCATAGGATAATTCAGTATCGATATTGTCCTTCAGGAGGTCGAGAAGTGTCAATTTTACAAATTTGTCAATGATGGTCAGAAGCGTTGTTATCTTAAATGAGTTGAAAGGGAATCTCGAAGTTGTGGAGAAGAAAGAGTGTAAACCGAGAGATTTCAGAGTGGGTAGGAATGTTGATGAAGACCTGATCAGAAAAAGACAAAGTTCAGTTTTGTAATTAATGTTTTCTATATTGTAAGTTTTAATGTAAGCATTAAATGGGGGTGTTAGAGATAATGCTTCCATTAATGTTGTGTGTTGAGTTTAGGAATTGGTTGGAGATTTGTTGGAGGTTGTTGAGAGATTCTCTAAACAAGTATCTCTATGTTTGGATATAGTTGGATCTAATTCCAACTATATATACGTGTATTATTGTATGTAATTTGTGTAATAGAAATAATATTCGTGTGTGTAATTGTGAACTATGTCTACTCTCCAATTTTGTAATTAGATGAACCTTTTTATATCTATATAATCTAAATACGGGTTGATCGCCAGTGATGTCCACTGCAATTTTATACAATGTATACTAACTTATATACTAGTTAAATATCAAAAGTGGTGTTTCCATATGGGTTTTTTCCATTTTTTTCAAGTATATAACTTAATGGATAAGTATTGAATCTTTTCTTATTTTATATTTCTGTTGGACCAAAATATTAGTTTGATGAGATTTTTGCATCCACATGTCATATTAAAAAAATGATATAAAAATATGTAAGATGTAATATTAAAAAAATGATATAAAAATATGTAAGTTGGTCATTGTACTAAATTTACATAACTAATAATCATAAGCCTTTGATAATAAATAACTCAATATTATGTAAATTGGGTTTAGCCCGAGTGGTTTGTGTTGAGAGGTGTTTTCCCCCACCCCCAAGTGACATGTTGAGCTCTTAAATGAGCAAGCTATCCAAAAAAACCCTTGGCTTTCTACAAAATCTGGTTTACCGAGGTATCATCCTCAAAATGAGGGGAAGTGTATGGTGGGTTTCCCGGGCTCTATTCCAAAGTAAAAAATAAAAAATAAAACTCAATATTATTCCTTAAAACGAATTTTTTGCATGCATATGATTTTTATTTTTTATTTTTTTAAGTAAAAAAGGATAGGACTTGTTATATTATCATGATCAAACTACAATGACTGTTTATGAGGCCAGTTGTCCTGCCTAAACAAGAAACCGAGAAAGTTGGGCATCCTATGCCATGTGTTTCCCGGTAAACAAAATTAACAGAGTTTCGTCCTGCCCGAAGGAAACTAGGACTGCCACCCATTAAGTTTAAACTGTATGCCATAAACTAGTTACAAAATAACTAAGATCTAACTAGGCCAAAGCTTGGTTCAGACAGAAAAAGAAAATTTATAACCAAGAACATCATTGAACCTCTTAGCCGGTGCGCTCGTCCTCGTCCCCGTGCTTTCGCCATCCTACTGGAAGTGCGTAGGCCTGCGTGCATGTTGGGCATTGCTGTTTTGGAAGAGTTCTGGAATGAGCCGCAAACAGCATGTCAAGCCGTTGATCAATTCGGGTGAGGCGAAAGACCTGGTCGTCCATCAGACTCCTCAAATCGAAGATGAGAGTGAGGTACCCCGAGTCGGTGAAGAGTTGTTGGTCCTACCGGTGGCTGTTGACGGAGGCTGGGGGAATGGGCCCTGTTGCTCCCTCACTTGCATGTGTCGGTCGGTTGGAAAGATGGGTCATCGCCTCCATAGATGCACCAGGGGGTGAGTCTCTGTTTCCTTGGGTACGGGATGGGGTCTCTTCCTCTACGTAACAAGTGATGAAGTTCTCCACTGGATTGTTGGCTCTAGGACCAAGCGGATTTCCCGAAGGCGGAAGCTTTTCGTCTGAGCCGAAATCTGTGGGTGGATTCTAATTGTCTGGGACTATGAACAGAGGGAGCTTGGGATAGCTTTGCATGGCATCTTCCAAGGTAATCTCTTCCACGTACACCATTGGAGGCGTTCGTGGTTTCTTACACCTTCGGAGGGATGCCATGGCTAACGCCTGCTCAAATTTCTTTTGTCTCTGGCGTCGAGATTCGGCTGTGTACCAAGTGGCACCCCTGCATGGCTTACCTTTTTCTCTAGGCATGGTGGAGACCCTGGAGATGACCAAGTTTCCTTGCGAATGCAAGGCTCTTCTCCAGAGCTTCAACGGGACCCCAAACTGTTGCTCCGGTGGAATGAACTCTGCATTCGATGGTGCGATGGGTGAGTGTCGTTCTGTTCTATTAATGCGGGTGATAAGGAGGAGGGCAACTGTGACCGCCATAGCCATTAAGGCTTCCTGCTGAGTGCGCTAGTGCACTGTACTGATCACTTGCGCGAAGGGGCTCATCGCTTGGGTTTGGTTGCGCAGATTCATACTCGGTTAATGACTGAGGGGATGGTCACTGGTGGATGCATTAATGATGTGTCCCGATGTTGTCCCACGTGGCTCCGATTTGCGACGTGGCACCCCATCCCGGGGTGCATATGATTTTTATTAATTTCCTTTTATTTTTGAAATAAATGGTACACTTCTTATATCTATTATTGTTGAGTCCAAATCCTCATATGACAACTTTGGATTATTCATTTTGATGTATGTATTGAGTGTAGTTTCTGATAACTTGTATTATTAGGTAAAATTGAGGTCTTCAAGAAATAATAAAATAAGAGTTATGATTTTTTAAAGGAAAAAAAACATATATTTTTTAAATCATATTTTCTATTTATTTGAAATGCTAAATTAAATTATGCATCTAATGAGCATCCAAGAAATACTAGCACTTGAAATTTGACTAAACCTATCTATAATTTAATTATCCATCCAATAATTATCTATACTAAAAAATAGTAAATTTATAAGAAGATAACAAAAAATACAATTAAAAATATATCTATAATTAAAAAGTACAATTAAAAAAAATTAATTTGACTGAACCTATATAAAAAGATCGTAGAAAATATAATTTAAAAAATAAGTTTTTTAAAAGTTGATTTTGATAGTATGTGTTTTTTTTGTTTTGAGACCTATTAGATAATAGGTTTTTTAAAAGTTGATTGTGATAATATGTTTTTGTTTTTTGGTATTGGGACCTATTTTTATTATTATCGTGAGTATATTTAAAAAAAAAAAATTATTAAGATGAGTATATTTCAATTATACAATAGTAATGGTAAGAATAGTAAGCTAAGCTTTTGAATTGGGAGAAAATTATTTATTAAATTAAAATTAATAGTAATGGTAAGAATAGTAAGCTAAGCTTTTGAATTGGGAGAAAGTTATTTATTAAATTAAAATTATATAGTGATATTTATTTGTAATTAATTAATTTTGGAAAGTTCTAAAGTGTAACATATATTTAGAATTTCGGGGAAGTTATTTAATAAATAAAAATTATATAGTAATATTTATTTGTAAATTATTAATTTTGGAAAGTGTTCAAAGAATCATATATAGCATATGTATTTGAAATTTTGGGGAAGTTATTTATTAAATGAAAATTATATAATAGTATTTGTTTGTAAAAGAATAATTTTGGAAAATGTCTAAATATTTGGAATTTTGGGGATGTTATTTATTATTATATAGTGGTATTTATTTGTAAATGAATTATTTTGAAAAGTGTTTAAACTATAACATGCATGGTGTATGTGGATTCAAGGTAATATCCTCCTGCTAGGAGACTTTAATGCTAGGAGTGCAACTAAACAAGCTACTCTTTTAAGTGATGACTTCAACCATAATCCTTTATGGTTAGATGAGGACCTTGTTTTATCTAATAGCTACAAAAGAAGCTCTAAAGACCTAATTGAGAATTTGTTTGGTACTGAGTTGGTTAAGCTATGCAACTCTCAAGACCTAATAATTTGCAATGGAGTAATGAAGTGGCCAAACTCCAACCAAATGACATGTATTCATGGGCTAGGTAGTAGTGTTGTAGATTATGTGATATATGATATTCCCGTTTCCAACCAAATAACAACTTTTGACCTTTTAAATGACCACGAGCCTGACTCTGATCATAAACCTTTAACCCTAACTCTAAAATTTTCTATGCATAGGAGCACCATTGAAGATAATTCTGATAATCAAAGGAATTTGCGCTTTGACAAAAGTAAAGTTGACATTTTCTTAAAGGAATTAAATAGTAAATTAAACCTCCTAACTTATAAGGACAACATTGAAGAACTCTATCATAATTTTACAACTACCCTTTCCACTTCTATTAACAAGTTCTCTTTCAAGGTGTCTTATAAAAAGAATAATAGAACAACCAACCCTTGGTATGATAAAGATTGTAAAATTCCTAGGAAATCCATTAGGGATGCCTCTAATGAGCCCTTAAAACTCAATAGGATCAATATGTACAAATCCCTAATTAAAAGGAAAAAAAGAGACTATATCAATAAAAGGCAAGAGCAACTTTCACAACTATACAAGTTGGATCCTAAGAAGTTCTAGAGACAAATTCTAAAATGTAATACTAAAGAAAATAATAGGATTCCCTTAACAGACTGGAATTCCTACCTTAAAAGTCTGTATGAGTTCCATAATGCCATGGACACCATTCCTATTGTCCCTACAAAGGAAGAAGTGTTTTCTTTAGATGACATAGAGTTCGGGGTTAAGTGGCTTGCAAAAGGGAAAGCTAAGGACATTGAAGGCTACCAAGCTGAAATTTTTAAATTCGGAGGGCCAATCCTTATCCCTCACATACACAAACTCTTCAATTTAATAGTCAAACAAGGCTTCCCTAAACCATGGACGCAAAGCCTCATTGTTCCTATTTTTAAAAATGGGGATAGAAACATTCCCTCTAATTATAGGACCATTATGATTAGCCCGATTTTAGCCAAGCTTTATGGAATTATTTTGGAAAAGAAGATTAGCATTTGGCTAGAAAGTCACGGTAAAAGAGCTAAAGGCCAGGCCGGGTTTAGGAGATATCATTCAACTGTGGACCATCTTGTTAACTTTAGGATCATTGCAGAGGAGTTCCACAATACTAAAACCAATATTTTTTGTTGTTTTGTTGATTTTAGAAAAGGTTTTGACATGGTTCCTAGGAAAAACCTTTGGAATAGGTTGGAAGAGATAAAAGTGTCTCTCGAGTTGAGGGCTGCTGCAATAAGTATGTATGAGAACGTTATTGCTAAGTTTAAAAACACTAAGGGCTGGTCAAAAGAGATTAACTGCAATATCGGAGTCAAACAAGGTTGTCCCTTGTCCCCTACCCTTTTTGGCATATACATTGATAAGTTATAAAAATGCTTGGAAAAAGCAGGTTGTGTCGAACCTACTCTGACTGGTATAGTCATCAATCTTCTTCTTTATGCCAACGATATCGTTCTTATGGCAAGGAGTCCCCA
>JASDQU010374730.1:0-10162 GCA_032191745.1 Picea mariana | reverse complement strand
AATTTTACAACTACCCTTTCCACTTCTATTAACAAGTTCTCTTTTGAGGTGTCTTATAAAAAGAATAATAGAACAACCAACCCTTGGTATGATAAAGATTGCGAGCAAGATGAACCTTATTATATCTATATAAGCTAAATATGGGTTTATTCCCACTGATATCCACTGTCCTAATTCATTCTTTCAAGTGGTGTGGGTAGTAGTAGCTCATGGGGTCAAACATATCTTAAATATCCTTGATGTGAGGGAGACGTGTTAGAGAGAATGCTTCCATTAATGTTGTGTGATGATTTTAGGAATTGGTTGGAGATTTGTTGGAGGTTGTTGAGAGATTCTCTCAACAAGTATCTCTATGTTTGGAGATAGATGGATCTAATATAAACTATATATAGATGTATTATTATATGTAATTTGTGTAATAGAAATAATATTCATGTGTGTAATTGTGAACTATGTCTGCTCTCCAATTTTGTAATTTGGTATCAGAGCCTGTACTTGATTAAATCCCTCACGAGATGGTCGGGAAGATGGAATAAAGAGTGTATTTTTTGTAAATTAGTGTACGTGTGTTTTATTCTTATTTTATTTTTCTTGTGTGAAGATTTTTGTGTGCCTATGTCGGTGATTTTTCTTGCGCTTCCTCCGTCAAGAGTAAAATATCTTGAATGATCCGCTCTCAAGTAGAGGAAGTGAGTGTACTAGTGGGTTGGATTGCATACAGTGAAGAAGGATATGCGGAGAGAAAAGGAAGAAACCACAAGACTAGGCAGGATCTAAATGCTGGATTTGAAAGTCATCAATCCAATCTCATAATCGCAGCGCATGTGCTATTTACCCTTGTGTGATCGATCTTCAACATTGGATAAAGAAATGAGGAGAATGTTGCTGCCAATACTCCTTGCTTCGTATCATAAAATCTTTCCCGTGGAGAGACCATCATTGCTTACAATCACATGCATGTTGTTATGTGAATCGATCTATGTTGGAAATGAAATGTGTAAGGTGTTGTGGCATGTTCCATCCAACGGTACTCTTTATGAAGGCCGATGGTCAGATAAATATCTCACAACCAAGTTATTTGAAATTTTGATTATATTTAGTAATTGTTAGATAAAGATACACTCGATTCCATATTGTTGATGTATGAGTGGTTATATATTTTATATTTATTTTGGTTTGTAAGAAATTATTCTGATGCAAAACCAATTAATTTAATAGAGTAACATAATTTCAATTAGTGGTTCTCAACGTTTTTCGATACTGAGAGAACAAATCATTTGTTAGGGACCTAACCCCTCATGTAGGTAGAATAATATATTCCGATGTAATAAAGGTCAATATTAATAAGGCCTAGAAACAAGGAAGAATAAGTCGAATGTAAGAACACCTAATAGAAGCTTCTGCTTCTAAAAGGATCTTCCTCTAGATGGTTCTTTTGATAGACATATTTAGTATAAATAGGAGTCGAGGGTAAGAGAATTGTCATCTTGGATATTATTGTAATAGAGCTCTACTCGACTGGAGGTTGCCTCCTCGAAGAGGCAAGTGAACATTGCTCTCAGTAATCGAAGTGCTCTTTATAGTGTTATTATGTTATCATTTCAGTATTATTTTGGTGTTGTTCTGGTTATATTGTTGTTCATCTGCCATTTCTAGCATTTTATTTATGTTCTGCATACGTTTTATATCTGGAATATTACAAGTGGTTATCAGAGCACTTTCCTCGGCAGAAAATTGTGGATAATTTTTTTTCAGGTTAGAGATGTATTATGACATCTTTAAGCTATAGAGATCTATCATTACACACATAAAACCATAGTTGAGGGATTCATACACGCAATAAATACAAGTGGTACTTAAGCTGTAAGTGGTACAAGTGGTACTTAAGTTGGTCACCCTTGTAACCCATGTTGGTACCCCTTCGAGTGGTAGCACATCAGACAACACCTGTATATGGATCGACCTAGATTTCCTAAAGCCCTCTTTAGATAAATCAATCGGTCTCCTGACTGCTATAATGTCACCGAGAACAACACTTGGGAAGATACGCTCTAGTACCTCGGTAGTCTAGTAGTATGGCTAAGGGCATGTTCTAGCCTCCTTATTTGGTTCCCTAAGATATTGGGCCGAGTACTACTATTGGACCCCACACGTATATCAAAGAGCTATAGCACAGGGAAAACCCTTGTCTCTAGAACCCTTGAATACCTAACCCTTGGGGACTAAAACAAAAAATAAAAACAGGCAGGATCTATTGTCGTGCAACTATGTTCGTGTTGCCAAATCATTGCACATTTCTTCCTCGTTAAGCATTTGGGCATTTCATCACTGCAATATTCTTTAGACCGGAGTATAACTCTGCAGGTGTTAAAAATGAAAGTATGGAAATTTTTGCACCATTATTTGAGACTATTCCATTGGATTCATCTCTATGCCCTTATCACATTCATACCTATCATTTTTCAGCAAAATGTTTGACCCCATACACCCCTCTTCGATTCCCTCGTCATCATGGCCCATACCTGTAGCCAAGACTTCGAAGCTCGCTTCAATACCTTGCAATCTAATTTCACAGATACCCAACAAGAAGTGAGACAGCTCCGTGCCAATATTGCCACCATCAATAAAATCACGCATTCCTCCATCGTTGCCTCAATCGCTAAACTCAAAGAAGACCTCAAAAAAGACATGACTACCCAGCTTGAATCTATGGCTTCGATGATCTACACCATGCTGCATATCCCTGTAGATCCCCCTTTATCTGACCCACCTTTGCATACCAAAGTTGAAGCTTCCTCTCATTCCCATAATTTTCATCCCCATCACTTTAAGTGTGACCTACGCCTTCCGCAGGTGGATGTGACCAAATTTGATGGCTTGGATCCCACTGGTTGGGTAACTCAAATGGAACATTATTTCTCTTTGTACGGCATTACAGATGACTTGGCCAAACTCCGGTATGGTGTTCTCCATCTAGATCAAGAATGTTGGCAATGGTGGCAATGGAGAAAAAATGTTCGTCAAGGTATGTTGCTTGGACACACTTTGTGGCAGAGATTTATGAACACTTTGACACTGACACCAACCATTTAGGTCGTTTGAAAATTTTGAAACAATATGGCACAGTGGAATACTTTATAGTTTCTTTTGAGCGACTTGATTTTCGTACAGAGGGCCATTCTAATGCTTTTTTCTGAGAATGTTTTATTAGTGGCCTCAAGGATGATATTTGTGCCCATATCCTAATGGGTCGACCTCTGGGTGGAGGCTACTAAACGAGCTAAGAAAGCACAACAATTTGTCTCTTCTCAAAACCAAAAACCCTCCTTTATTCCCCACGCTAAACCAGTAAATCCCACTCCTCCTTCTACTCCAATAAAAATCCAAAAATTGACCAGAGTCGAAATGGATGAATGCCAACTCAAAGGCCTTTGTTATAATTGTGATGACAAATATTTTCTGGGACATAAGTGTAAGGAACAAACTCCTTTTATGTCCATCTCGGAGGATGTTTCGGAAGAGGATGTTGAATCTCCCCTTGTGTCGAAGTCACCTGAACCCACTGACATTACCCCTCCCTTAGACCCTCCTGAACTAGAACCGATCATTTCCCTAAATGATCTCACGGGATTCTCTTCTCCCCAAACTGTCAAACTAATTGGCTACATCAAGCATAGGAAGGTCATCATTCTTGTTAATAGTGGCAACACCCATAATTTTATTCATCGTCGCATAGCCTAAGAAACTAATTTCTATATCCATTCAGTCAATAATTTCCAAATCGTGATTTCCAATGGAAGGTCCATGAAATGTGGAGGGTGCTGTGAAAATGTTCATCTCCAAATTGGTGACTATCACCTGAAATCTCATATGTTTTCTATCGACATGGGCGTTTGTGACATTTTGTTTGGTGCAGACTGGCTAAGGACTTTGGGTCCCATTCTCATGGATTTTAAGGAATTAACCATGCAATTTGACCAGGAGGGCCAACAATATAAGTTCCAAGGCATCATAGTCGGTTCCCCTGAGATCATTAGTTCCCATCGCATGGAAAAGATGCTCAAAAAAGGTCATTTGGGCGTTATTTCCCAATTCCATGCCATACAAGCAACTGAGACACCCTCTGTGCCGCAGGACCTCTAATCCATCCTCTCTAAACATCAAATGGTTTTTTACACTCCCCAGGGACTCCCTCCTTCCCGTGGTGTTCATGATCATTCCATTCCCCTTGTCTCGAGAATCCTACCTCCCAATATCTGTCCCTATCATCACCCCTTTTCCCAAAAACATGGAATTGAGAAAATGGTTCAAGGACTGCTTAACACAGGTATTATTTGCTCTAGCACGAGCCCCTACTCTTCTCCTGTGGTTATTGTCATGAAGAAAGAAGGCTCTTGGCACATGCGTCCTGATTTCCGCACCCTCAACAAACTCACCATTAAAGACAAATTTCCCATTCCTGTCATTGATGACCTCTTGGATGAATTGAGTGGCGCCTAGTTCTTTACTAAACTTGATATTTGTTCTGGCTACCACTAGATATGTATGAAAGAGGCAGACATTCCTAAGATTTCGTTTAGAACTCATGAGGGCCACTATGAGTTTTTGGTCATGTAATTCTCCCTCCACTTTCCAAAGCCTCATGAATCATGTCTTCCATCCTTTTCTTCGTCATTTTGTCTTAGTTTTATTTGATGATATCCTCATCTAGATAAAAACCTAGACAGACCATCTTGCTCATGTGGATCAAGTTCTCCATCTACTCTCTCAGCACCAACTTTTCCTGAAATAATCTAAATGTGATTTAGGCTCCTCATAAGTCGAGTACCTGGGTCATCTTGTTGGAAAGCACGACATCAGGGTGGATCCTAAAAAGATTGAATATATGCAAGACTGGCCTCACCAAAATACTCTCAAAATCTTCCATGGATTTATGGGCTTAACGGGTTATTATCACAAGTTTGTTAATGATTATGGAAAGATTGTGGCCCCTCTCACTGCACGCCTTAAAAAGAATTCTTTCACCTGGACTCCAGCAGCTTCTTTGTCTTTTCAAACCTTGAAGATGTCCATGTGCACCACTCCAGTCCTGGCACTTCTTGATTTCACAAAGACCTTTGTCCTGGAATGCGATGCTTTAGGAAATGGAATTGGCATTGTCATTATGCAAGAGGGTCGGCCTTTGGCCTTTACCAGCAGACAACTGTCTGAAATAAATTTGGGCATATTAGTCCATGAAAAGGAAATTTTGTCTATTCTGCATGTCGTTGATCTTTGGCATCCTTATTTATTGGGGCAATGCTTCCAAATTAAGACAGATCATCAAAGCTTCAAGTATTTTCTGGAACAATGCATCTCCTCCCTAGAGAAACAAAAATGGGTGACTCAGCTCGTTGGATATGATTATGATATTATTTACAAGAAAGGAAAAGACAATGTGGTTGCGGATGCACTTTCCCAAAAATATGAAGATGAAGGGTCCCTTTTTCTCTCTCCTTCATTGTACCAGATTGGCTCCAAGTCATTCGCCAAGAATGACTACACAATCCCAAAATTTTACATCTGATACAACAATTGCAATCTAATTCTCCAGTTTCCCCAGGGTACTCTTGCCTCCATGATGAGCTTCGATACAAAGGCCATTTTTATTTAAGTAAACAGTCAAAACTTAAATCCACTGTACTTTTTGAGCTTCATGCTACACCCACAGCTGGGCACTCAGGATTTACCAAAACCTATGACAGGGTCAAACGTTATTTTTTATGGGATGGTATGAAACAGGACGATCGTAATTTTGTGGCTGAATGTGATGTGTGCCAACACAACAAGGGTGAAACAGTCAAATCTCCTAGAACACTACAACTGCTTCTGATTCCACCTACTATTTGGTGGGATATCTCTATGGATTTTTTGTAGGCTTACCTAAATCGGGAAATAAATCAGTCATCATGGTGGTCGTTGATCTTCTTTCCAAGTATGCTCATTTATGTTCTCTTCAACATGCAATTACAACAGCCACTATGGCTCAACTTTTCATGGTGCAGGTCTTCAATCTTCATGGCATGCCGCGTTCTATTGTTTCTAATCATGACCCAGCTTTCACCAGCAATTTTTGGCAAGAATTGTTCAAGCTACAAGGCACCCAATTGCATCTCAGCACATTTTATCATCCCCAGAATGATGGTCAAGCTGAAGTTGTCAAAAAGTGTTTGGAAACATATTTGAGTTGTTTTGCATCAGAAAATAAAAATCAGTGGGCTCAATGGTTACCACTAGTTGAATGGTGGTGCAACACTTCATACCATAGAACTACCCACATGACTCCTTTTGAAGCAGTATATGGACAAAATCCACCTTCAGTTATCTCATATTTACCGGGTGTCTCGAAGATCCAGGCAGTTGACCAAATGCTTACATTCCGAGAGGCTATTCTTCGTACACTCAAAGAGAATTTGGTCATGGCCCATAATTGCATGAAGCAACAAGCAGATCAAGGTCACTATGAACATCAATTTTTAGAAGGGGATCGAGTGTTTCTTCGACTGCAACCTTACAAGAAAAATTCCCTCAAGGCTGACCATTGTCAAAAACTGGCGCCCAAATTTTATGGTCCTTATAATGTTTTCAAGCATGTGGGACAGGTGGCCTATCAGTAAGATTTTCCCAATCATTCTAAGCTACATCCTGTTTTTCATGTTTCCTGCTTAAAGAAGGTGATTGGAACTAAGTGCCAAAATCAAGCAAACCTTCCTGAGTTGGACGAAGAAGGCTCCATTTTGCTACATCCAGAAGCAGTTTTGGACCAGCGTGAGTGTCGCCTCCATCAGCGAACCATCAAGGAAGTGTTAGTCTAGTGGAAAGATACAACCCCAGCAGATGCCACTTGGGAACCAACTACCATTCTTCAACAATTTCCACATCTCAAGCCTTGAGTACAAGGCTATTTTTAAGGGGGAGGACATGTTAGGGACCTAACCCCTCATGTAGGTAGAATAATATATTTCGATGTAATAAAGGTCAATATTAATAAGGCCTAGCAATAAGGAAGAATAAGTCGAATGTAAGAAGACCTAATAGAAGCTTCTGCTTCTAGAAGGATTTTCCTCTAGATGGTTCTTTTGATAGACATATTTAGTATAAATAGGATGCGAGGGTATGAGAACTGTCGTCTTGGATATTATTGTAATAGATCTCTGCTCGACTGGAGATTGCCCCCTCGAAGAGGCAAGTGAACATTTCTCTCAGTAATCGAAGTGCTCTTTCTGTTGTAATTTTTTTATTATTTCAGTATTATTGTGGTGTTGTTCTGGTTATATTGTTGTTCATCTACCATTTCTAGCATTTTATCTCTGTTCTGCATACTTTTTATATTTGGAATATTACATCATTAATGGATTATGTCTACTTTTTGTCATATGTTGGTGGGACTTGTTGTACTTCGGTGCTTCAATATCATCAGTTACAGGTTATCCTTGTGTATATTGGTGTATATGTGTTTAAAGAAGCTCAGTTGTATGATTAACTGCTAAAAATATCCAGTAATTAGATCATTATTATATATAACTGTCGGAATTTTCTCTTTGGGGGAATTCCACATATGGTAGTGTAATCCATAGGATAATTCAGTATCGATATTGTCCTTTAGGAGGTCGAGAAGTGTCAATTTTACAAATTCGTCAATGATGGTCTAAAGCGTTGTTATCTTAAATGAGTTGAAAGGGAATCTTGAAGTTGTGGAGAAGAAAGAGTGTAAACCGAGAGATTTCAGAGTGGGTAGGAATGTTGACGAAGACCTGATCAGAAAAAGACAAAGTTCAGTTTTGTAATTAATGCTTTCTATATTGTAAGTTTTAATGTAAGCATTAAATGGGGGTGTTAGAGATAATGCTTCCATTCATGTTGTGTGTTGAGTTTAGGAATTGGTTGGAGATTTGTTGGAGGTTGTTGAGAGATTCTCTAAACAAGTATCTCTATGTTTGGATATAGTTGGATCTAATTCCAACTATATATACGTGTATTATTGTATGTAATTTGTGTAATAGAAATAATATTCGTGTGTGTAATTGTGAACTATGTCTACCGTCCAATTTTGTAATTAGATGAACTTTATTATATCTATATAATCTAAATATGGGTTGATCGCCAGTGATGTTCACTGCATTTTTATACAATGTATACTAACTTATATACTAGTTAAATATCGAAAGTGGTATTTCCATATGGGTTTTTTCCATTTTTTTTCAAGTATATAACTTAATGGATAAGTATTGAATCTTTTCTTATTTTATATTTCTGTTGGACCAAAATATTAGTTTGATGAGAATTTTGCATCCACATGTCATATTAAAAAAATGATATAAAAATATGTAAGATGTAATATTAAAAAAATGATATAAAAATATGTAAGTTAGTCATTGTACTAAATTTACATAATTAATAATCATAAGCCTTTGATAATAAATAACTCAATATTGTGTAAATTGGGTTTATCCCGAGTGGTTTGTGTTGAGGGGTGTTTTCCCCCACTCCCAAGTGACATGTTGAGCTCTTAAATGAGCAAGCTATCCAAAACAACGCTTGGCTTTCTACAAAATCTGGTTTACCGAGGTATCATCCTCAAAATGAGGGGAAGTGTATGGTGGGTTTCTTGGGCTCTATTCCAAAGTAAAAAAGAAAAAAAGAAAAAAAACTCAATATTATTCCTTAAAATGAATTTTTTGCATGGATATGATTTTTATTAATTTCCTTTTATTTTTGAAATAAATGGTACCCTTCTTATATCTATTATTGTTGAGTCCAAATCCTCATATGACAACTTTGGATTATTCATTTTGATGTATGTATTGAGTGTAGTTTCTGATAATTTGTATTATTAGGTAAAATTGAGGTCTTCAAGAAATAATAAAATAAAAATTATGAATTTTTAAAGGAAAAAAAAACATATATTTTTTAAATCATATTTTCTATTTATTTGAAATGCTAAATTAAATTATACATTTAATGAGCATCCAATAAATATTGTTAAAAAAATACCAACACTTGAAATTTGATTAAACCTATCCATAATTTAATTATCCATTCAATAATTGTATATACTAAAAAATAGTAAATTTTTAAGAAAATAACAAGAAAAATACAATTAAAAATATATCTATAATTAAAAAGTACAATTTAAAAAAGTTAATTTGACTGAACCTATATAAAAAGATCAGTAGAAAATATAATTTAAAAAATAAGTTTTTTAAAAGTTGATTTTGATAGTATGTGTTTTTTTTGTTTTGAGACCTATTAGATAATAGGTTTTTTAAAAGTTGATTGTGATAATATGTTTTTGTTTTCTGGTATTGGGACTTATTTTTATTATTACCGTGAGTATATTTAAAATTTTTTTTTATTAAGATGAGTATATTTCAACTATACAATAGTAATGGTAAGAATAGTAAGCTAAGCTTTTGAATTGGGAGAAAGTTATTTATTAAATTAAAATTAATAGTAATGGTAAGAATAGTAAGCTAAGCTTTTGAATTGGGAGAAAGTTATCTATTAAATTAAAATTATATAGTGATATTTATTTGCAAATAATTAATTTTGGAAAGTTCCAAAGTGTAACATATATTTAGAATTTTGGGGAAGTTATTTATTAAATAAAAACTATATAGTAATATTTATTTGTAAATTATTAATTTTGGATATAGTAATATTTATTTGTGAATTATTAATTTTGGAAAGTGTTCAAAGAATCATATATAATATATGTATTTGGAATTTTGGGGAAGTTATTTATTAAATGAAAATTATATAATAGTATTTGTTTGTAAAAGAATAATTTTGGAAAATGTCTAAATATTTGGAATTTTGGGGATGTTATTTATTATTATATAGTGGTATTTATTTGTAAATGAATAATTTTGAAAAGTGTTCAAACTATAACATGCATGGTGTATGTGGATTAAAGGTAATATCTTTTTGCTAGGAGACTTTAATGCGAGGACTACAACTAAACAAGCTACTCTTTTAAGTGATGACTCCAACCATAATCCTTTATGGTTAGATGACGACCTTGTTTTATCTAATAGCTACAAAAGAAGCTCTGAAGACCTAATTGAGAATTTGTTTGGTACTGAGTTGGTTAAGCTATGCAGCTCTCAAGACCTAATAATTT
>JASDQU010374728.1:95518-109393 GCA_032191745.1 Picea mariana | reverse complement strand
CTGGTAGTTTATCTCTTTTTCGGCCTCACGAGACCAATTACGAAAAAAGGAACACTCTAGTCAAGACTCAAGCATGATTAGAAGAGTTCTCCCCTGTATTGTTTTACACTTTTTTCAGGCTTGGGAGACTAAATTTATGAAAAATTCATCCATGGAGTCATCTTTAAGTTCTTTTTAGACTCTCTAAACATGAAAAACCACTGAGTTTACCTTCTTTGGGCTCGTTAAACTATGCTTTGAAGGACCTATGTGAGTCCAATCTCCAGGACCCATATGGGACTGAACCCCTCCTTCCTCAAGTTCATTAAACATATGTCGAGGGACTCATCTAAAGGATGAGCTATACCGGGCATATGTTACCCTCCTCAAGCTCGTTAAAAAAGAAAGAGGCGTTCATCTATTTGGATGGGGGGGAGATTGAAGGAAGTGGGTCAAGGTTTTTTGGAATTCTTTATGGAAACTATTGTCACCCTTGAACATGGCACCTGTTTGTGTCTCGTCTTACAATTGCGTAATATTATTGTCTCTGATTCATGCCAATTCCATGTGTTGCCATACTTTTTCATTCAGTCGAAGAGTGCTCTTATTTCCATCACATGATGTTCTTGGTATTCAACGAGTCAATTCTTCCAAGTCAGTTGTCATGCCTCATCATGTTCAAGCGAAGTTTCATTTCAAACCATTCATCTGTAGTATTACCAATTTCCATTTACTGTGTCAGTCCATACTCATTTGATTCACCATATTACATCACTTTCCTGTGTCATTTTCGTGTTGATGATGGGGGATACATCATGGCCCTCCTTCAATGAGTATGTCCCTGTTGACTTCAACACATTATCTGAGAATTAGACTTAGAAACCAGTTAGTACCTTGGGACCTACATGCCTCAATGGCAGGCCTCCTCGCTTCCAAAAGTAGGTTTACATCATTGACCTATGATGGGATTATTCCACGAATGTTTGACCTCAACTCATTTATTCACATTTGTTGGAATGTACTAGGTTACCTTGGGAGTCACTGACATCATTGGTTATTTCCCTCTTAGTTGTTAATGGTATACATTAATGACTAGTAATCAAGTGGTGTCTACCATGTTCGATATCAAGACATTTATTCACATGGCTATATTCGTACCACATCGGGATCGGGACGAAGACCCTGGGTTGGGAATTCACTCTGTTATTTGCTTTTCCCATGCTACGATGGAGACCATTTGAGCATGCAAATATATATATTTTCACATAGATCTACATTATAGTAGTCTGTGGCTATGTTTTGTCATCTCGTAGCTCCAATGTTTATTTTTTGTGGCTGTGATCAATTCATGTCATGGAGGTATGGATCCACATTGTATCTATGGTGACCATATCCTTAGTCAGTATTTTCATGGATTCGCAGTGTATTGGTCGGCGGTCGTGCTTTGAGTCATCTCGTATTCCGATCATAGGTATGCATGCCTGAGAAATGGAACATATATTAATATTGTTTGATAATTTTTTGCAGCTTTTTTTATGTTCTCCCACTCCAACACCCTTGCATTGAAGAATTTGTAAAGTGTTTCAGCCATCAGTTTCTCTTTTGACCTCACACTTTAGGGCGCGTTTGTTACACATCAAAATGTCACATTTGTGTTTGCCACCCTAAGTGTCGCAAGTGTCACAAAGTGTCGTATACACCTTCCCAAGTGTTTCATTCATTTTCTGAGGTGTCACCACCCCTTGACACCATTAAAATAGTTGTTCATGACCCCTAAGTCATATGGGAGGAGGAAAACCATCATTTCTAGGTCAAAACACACTTTTTCCTTGGAAAATTTGACCCTTTTTTGAGCATTTATGGAGGGTGGCGCCCCCATGTCCATACTGTGGGTGCACACATGGCCCCTTCTACCACTCTAGAGGAGCACCATTTCTAGGGTGGAACCTTGTCTCTCACTTGGGGGGAGCACCATTCTTGTTGAGAGAAAGGGGGGATCTCCCCCACCCCACCTTAATCTATGGGACAACTCCTTCATATTGGGTTAGTTGTGTTTGACCCTCATGCTTGGGCCTCATCCTAGGATCTTATCCAAACCTCAAGWAGCCATGTCCTCAACAATACCCCTCATTTTCTCATGGTAGTTGTGCCTCCAAATCCTATATATTATGGGATTTCCAAGGTGAAAGGGGGAAGCTTTCAGGTATCAAACCTCAGATCTTGGTAGATTTGTGCAAGGGATGGACAAGGAGAGCTTGGAGAGGCTTCATCATCATCCATGGTTTGTGATTATTCTCTTTGGGTTCTCATTTGAATATACTTGGCCTATTTCCTTCAAGATCGTGTATTCTTGCATGTGCTTGTATATTGCTCCTTCAATCTTTGTGGGTGAATTTTCTTTACCTAATCCACTAAAGTAGGAGATCTTTGTTTCTCTTTGTTTCTTATTGTAGGTATCAAATTGCGCCAAGGAGTTTGGAGATCAAGCTCGGATTGGAAACAACGAGGACAAACTTCGAAACAATGTGCATCACGCCCTTTCTCCCTCTCTCTTTCTGATTGGTTAAACTGGATTCAAAGGAATGTTAGTGCCCACCTGTAGTGTTTTTGTCTTGGTATAGGGGTCTATAATCCAAGGGAGGTTTCATATGTCCGCAAATGAAACATTCTGTAAAACCACTTCCAAGTTCTTGTTCGAACTAGTGTGGGTACATTTTTGGATACCAAAAACCATCATCTCGGATCGGGATAGTCGTTTCCTCAACACATTTTGGTCGAGCCTCTAGTCACTGCTAGACATTAATCTCACCAAATACATTATCTTCCACCCCCAGATGGATGGCCAAACCGAGGTCGTTAGCTGGATGATCATGCATATACTATGCATGTACAATTCCAAGCATCCCCGCACATGGGATGAGAGTCTTCCCTACGTTCAACATAGCTACAACGGATCCATACATAGCTTCACCGACCACAACCCCTTTCAGGTGGGGTTGGGATTTCAACCATTGGGTTCCATGGATGTTGCACTACCCCTTGCGGCCATCCCGACAGATTTATCACATGCTCAAACTTAAGCCGACAAAGCTACTCGGTTCATTGAGTGGATCCAACACACCCGCCAACATGTTCATGATATTTTACAAAATTCCAATCTCAAGTAAAAGCAGCGCCATGATCAACATCGGGTGCCACACAAATTTCAAGTGGGAGATAAAGTTTGGTTTCACTTGCAGAAAGAACACCTTGTAGGTTCCCATCGGAAGGTTCGTCCATTCCACTATGGACCTTATACCATCACCAAGGCTATGGGTGGCAATGCTTTTGAGCTCAACATTCCCCCCTTCCTTGGCTTGCACCCAATGTTTAATGTGGACCTCCTCCAGCCATACTTTCGACCATTATTAGACACCTCAGAGGTAGCAGAAGAGTTGACACCAATAGAGCTCAACCCTAACTGCATGGAATATGAATCCACTAATCAGATAATGGAAATACAGTTCAAGGTCACTCACCAACAGAAGATCCAGCTCTATCGGGTTATCAAAGCAGGGTAGCTCCCGCACCAAGGAAAGTGGCTCACTCGGGGTCAAATTCAACAGAAATTTCCTCATTTGATGGGGGAACTCAATGCAATGGAGACCATTGCTTCCTAAGGGGGGAGGATTGATCCAAGTGGATATTAATGGCCACACACCTATTCCAACTGGACCACATACAGATTTCATCTTGGCATTTTCAGTTTTCATTTTTGCAGTTTGTTTTCTATCTTTTCGGGTCATGAACTTTTGTGGTCATTTTGAGGCCATAAACAACGTTTTTTGGGCCCGCCACAGTCACACTACAGACAAAGTTAGAGTGTGACAGCATAATTTGTAGTCCTAGGATAGACCTTTCCAACAGGATATTGTGTGCCTAAAACATAGATCGTATGCAAAAGTTACGATCTTGAGAAGTTGATGTACCAACTTACCCCAACGGGGCCCACATGACTTTTGGTGCTTCATCTCCTAGGGTTAGGTTTTTAGATGTTTAGGGTTTTGGAATTCATTTTTTATGTAAAAAAGGATTTTGGAGCCTCATTGTAATCATCTCCTTGAAAATGAGCGCATACATTGCATCTCTTCTTAGAGATAAGCCACCACCATTCTAGCAAGCTTGTTTCAGTCTGCATTTTACAATTTCAGTATATTTCTTTATTGAATAGAAGCCAAGTTTTATTGTGTCTATGCTATTGTTCATTGTATCTTTGTGTTAATAATATAAATTTGTATTTATTTCATTATGCTTATAAAATCTGGATCATGGCCCTCTAGTTTTAGTCAAGTAAACAAAATTTCTTGCTCTCCGTCTATATTATGGACATTGAAATACACTTCTAAGTTTTGTAACCAATGATTCAACGTAATAGGGTTAATATCACCTTTATATTGTTTGATGTCCACTTTCGTTTCCATTTTGAATAGAGGTTGTGAAGGAGTGATGGAAAAGGAACTTGGTTTCTCTTTCTCGGGATTTTTTTCAACTCCTTCTATGGGTCTTCACTATGTCTCTGTTTCACATCCGATCCAAGTTCTAAGTTAGAGCCACCAACCTCCCTGAAAGGCTTGAACTTGTTCACTAGAGCCTCCATGAGGAGGGCCATGTTGCAAAAGATATCAACAACTTGTTCTTCCATCCTTGTAAATATATTGTATCTCAAGGTTTGTTGTGACTGGACTCATCTGCCATGGCTAGGGTTCTATGACTTCCTTCTTAAGCCAATTCCTGGATCCTATAACTTCCCATGAAAACCCTAAAGAAAATTGCTCTAATACCAATATGATCTGTAAACTACCATGGATATTCCAATGGAACAGATCATCAGAATAGATCTTACAATATTCCAAAATATTTTATTATGTTGTTTATTACCTTAGATGTCATATTTAGCATTGTTATCATAGTGTTTGAAATTATGAAAATAACTGAAATATGAAAAGGAAAGAACAAGAAAATGAACACACCATCTACACAAATGAACACAAGATGTCAAGATGTATCCTAGGAAACTCAATATAGGAGAAAACCCAGCTAGAAGGTGAGGCCTATGCTCTACTCTTTTTTCTTCAACTATGAAATGAAAGTACAAAGAAAGGGGCACTCACAATGAAGTTTCCTTTGACACTATGGCYTAAATGGATGCTATAGAATCTTCTACCTCCTCTAKTATGCTCTCAAATCCCACTCTTAGATGCTCTGCTCAAGTATAGAACAAGTACAATGCTAAAAGAATGGAACTCGCTCTCTTCCTAGTGGCTCGGTGTTTAACATGTAACCTGATAGTCGTCTAGGGTTAGGGTTTTTGCATCCTCAACCGTCAATTAGTGTTAAGGTTTTGGACCTTCTAGAATACTCTTGAAATTCCATGTGTGACTATCCGCACATGTGTGAGTAATGGGGGTCGGCGTGGCATCCACTCAATACCATGGTGGTCAACAAGGTAGGTCAATTTGCAAGAGGCATAACTTCCACAAACAAATTCCAATTAAGGTGATTTTCACACCATTGGAAATCTCTTGGTGTGTAGAAGAACATCAAGGGGCTACAACTATGCTTGCAAAATTTTGACCCCAAAAAGTGTTGTTTGATGCCTCAAAATGGCTCTGGAATGTTTCAGACCCCAAATCTCCAAACTAGGACTTGCCACTGAAATGGGCCCTGCAAGCCAATTCCTTCCTTTTTTCCACCCAAAAAGTGTGAAGATAAATGACAAATTATATAGTGATCCATTCAAAAACAACACTTTGCAAGGATTTTATGATACAAAATAAAATCAAAAGCATATTAGGTACCCTTCTTGATGAGAAAATTGTTTGAAGACAAAGTACGTCCATTGTATAATTTGCACAACAACTTGCATTTGTTGTCTCAACCTAATATAAAATTTATAAAAGCTATCACCTCTAGGAAAATAATAGAACACCATGTTATTATAATTACCACTTGTTAGAATATAGAGTGAGCCCCCTTTAACCGTCCTACAATTTGGTACATGGATTCATGGTAGACCATGGGATATGATATTATATATTTTGTTGTTTTATGCAAGCCCRTGAGGAGGAAGAATAAGCAGCTTTCAAATTACCACAAGTGCTTAAGAGCATCATTACATTCCATTAATTTAAATTTCCTATTGCACCTTGCATGTCTTGGTCTTCATAAATTTGAACCAATAAGTTGAATGGGGTACTGCAGTGCCGCTCCCATTAATGCGCTCAACTCAACACTCACAAGGATTGATTTCAAGAAGAGAGTTTAGACTACCTCTCATGCCTAGAGAAGTATAGAAAGCTTTCAAGTCTAAATTCCCCATTAAATTAGAGTAGTATGTAACAAAGTTTAATGATGCATGGTGGATGTGAGGCCGCCCTATGGGGATATGCTACAACCAATGCTATGAGCAATTATGATTATTACTCTGTAACAAAGTTTAATGATACTTGGAGGATGTGAGACCGCTCTATGAGCATATGCTACAACCAATGCTATAAGCAATTATGATTATTACTCTTTAACAAAGTTTAATGATGCTTGGTGGATGTGAGACCGCCCTATGGGCATATGCTACAACCAATGCTATGAGCAATTATGATTATTACTACTATGATAGTGCTATTTTTTCTTGGGTTCTTCTTCTTGTTTGCCTATTGATAATTTATGAGGATAAATATTACAAATACCAGAGATTGAGGTGATCTTAAATGTTGTCTTTTATAGTTATAAGTAAAGATTATATGGAAAAAAAAAGGCGAAGACGTTGGGGAATAGGTCGAATCCAAGTAATGGATCAGTGCACAAACATGGCCACATGAGCAGCTTTGTGACATGAAGTGGTGTTCATGGATCTCCCTATACAAGGAGACTATTACCACTRCGGACAGGGACATGATAAAATATTTCATCATTGTGATGCAAATAATATAACTTGTAAATTTTTTTTTATRAGCGTTACATAGAATTTGCATTCTATTTCTCTATTTCTCTGCACGTTGTAAGAAAATTAGTGAGCGTTACATGTAATTTGCATTCTATTTCTCTCCACGTTGTTAGAAAATTAGTGGAAACCATGGGCTACACTTGGGTTGAAAAAATTTACATGCGTGTTACATAGATTTTGTATTGAAAATACGCTTAATGTATATTTCAAAAAAAAATAATGAAACCCATGGGCTCTACTTACGGTATAAAGATTTTTAGTGGGAACCATAGGCTAAGCCTCGCTTGGAAACGCCTAGGTCCTTAGGCATTTTGACATTTTAAAGTTTGAATATTAACCATGATGCTACACGAAAAGTCGTATCAATATAAAATGCAAGGGTTGATGAGAAAAAGAGAGTACTCACGTGACAAGAGGTGAGGGAGTCAAAAAGGGAAAAAGTGAAAGTGAGTACTCATGTGACAAGAGGTGAGGGGGTCATGTGACAAGAGGTGAGGGGGTCAAAAAGAGAAAATTATTTTACCATGTGTCAAGTTTAGAACTCGCCACTCATGTGGTTAAAAATCTAAAAACTCATCATCTGTCACATAATCATTTGTCACTTATTATGTGGTTGAACCAAATACACTTTGACCATAAGTTTCCTAATGCATATTCCATGCATGTGCATAGTTTGATGTATATGTTGTAGGTTTTCATTTGAAGGTTTATTTTTTAGGTCCCTAGCCCAACAAAGAGTATATTTTTAGTAGTGTAAGTCAAATTTATATATATATATATATATATATAAATTTGACTTACACTACTAAAAATTATAATATATACAAGATATATTATAATTAAAAATGTATTTAATAATTTTAAATATTGAATTTTCTCATTAACAAATGATGTCAACAATGAGTAATAAATCTTAATGAGACATAAATCTTTTTAGGAGATATATCATTTTTCATATAAAAATAATAATAATAATTGAAAATTGAAAATTGAAAATTGAAAATTTTTAAATCATAATGTTTTTATGTGTTTGAACATAAACATTGTAGCCTTGAATGGAGACTACAGGGGCATCTTATGTCACCACCTCTTTGCGCAAAGGAGTAATGTAAACACGTGTCATGTCCTTTTTTATAACCAAACTTGGTAGAGTATGACAAATTCTAAATCATCACATTACTTGTCACTTTGTGGGTGGCATGGGCATCCCTTATGGCCTTAAATGTAGTTGGAGGCGACATGAGCATTAGCAAACAACCCGACATGAGTAGATGAAGGACTCTTCTTACCTTATAGATTGCTCATTCAAATTCCACTGCAAGAGAGATAACCAACAAGTGTGCAGAACAATGTATTTTTTTAGTCTTTCAATTTGGACCTTTATATTATGCTTAGATTACACAAAAAGTTAATGCAACTTGCAATGGATGCTTCATTGGTTGTAGCGATCTATGGAGGTTCTCAAAGAAAGAGGATATGTGACAAGAAGACACCCATTGCATAGATTACCCTTCTCTCATTTGGACATTTGCTTAGCCCAATTGATGAGTAGACTACAAACACCCTTAGTGTGAGGGAGACAAAAGTAATACATAGAAGAAGGATAGCCCATGAGTGTGAAGAGATGTGTTGGAGAAACATGGATTTCGGTTCCCACCAAAGTTATGTTGTTGTTTCATTGCATGGCCTTCCATTCAAAAACAAATGGGTGATGGACCCACTCCTCTCCCACCTACATGCAAGACTACCCATGTGATCCCTTGCTCAATTTTTCATTGTCCTTATGTTCACCCTATCTTAAGCCATGACATAAAATCCACTCCTCATAACAACGTCGATGATTATGATGAAGAAGAGGAGCCCATGGCCAGATAAAATTTGCTCTAAATAAATACAACACTCAACTCTCTTATGTGATGAGGAGGAATCTAATGATAATGTGAACATTGCTTTATAGGTTGGTCATATTACCTCCATCCCCATGTACTATAGGGGTAAGTTCTATGACGCAATTTCAAGCATTAATTATGGGTGTTTCCCAATAAAACAAAGGCTATCCAAGGGTCAATATTGGATCTCCACATCTGCTAAGATTCCCTTTTTCTATCATTTTTCTCCCCTTGTTTTTGTTATATGGATATTATGGTGTGCTATGTTGGTAGATCACTTTGGTTTCCCATATTGTTGTTTTTCATTTGAAAGGTTATTTTTCTATCATTTTTGTCCCTAATTTTTGTTTATGGTCTACTGCATTGCAAGAATGCTATGGTTACCATGTTGTTTGTGTCAAGACAATACTTAGAGTTTGGAGCATATGAGCTTGGGCCAGACACTATTATGTTGAGCTTGTAGTATTTACAGTTGAATCTTTTATTAATTTGAGTTAAGATGCAATTTAAACTTGTACTTGTATGGTGTTTGTCATTAAGGTTAATGTCCATTTGTTGTTGTTTAGTTTAGATCCCATGACATTGTTTGCGATGTCTTTAAGAGGGAAATCAATAAGTGAACCATGTCCTCATCATGTCATAGCTCAACTCAAGGGTGGTATCCACAGTAGAGACCCATATTTTGTAGATAGTGGGGGCTAATATTTCATAATTGGTCATGGGAGCTTGAAGCCTTTTAGAAGTTTAAAGCTTGAGCTTTAGAAGATATCCCCTTTGTTTGGAGAGATGCAACAAAATGTAGAGTTAAATGGAGAGCTAGAGTAGAGTTGACTCAAGGGCTAGTCCATAAGTGTGGTCAGGGCTTGTTAGCCCCTTCATTTTTTAGTGATGACATGGTGGGGCAGTGTCAGTTCAACGTACGGAGAACCAACATGGTGTGAATCGGGTCGGAAGGATGGAAGAAGTAAACTCTAAAGAGAAGAAAGAGTTAGACACAATTAGACGGAATATGATGGAGATTTCCATGACACAATCCCTAATTTTTTGGATCAAAACGACTAAGTAATGAGCATACATAGTGATTTGTATTTATGTAGTCATTCTTGTTGGTTGGGTTAGGGTTTTTACTAGTCTAAATGGCTATGGGATAGATTGTATATAATCCACTGTATGGGCTAGGAAAAATGTTGGCTAGAGAGTCTATTGGCAAGTTGTTATCTTGCTAGAGAGTCAATTGTGGTTGATGGATGGATTGTTTTGCCACAACCCATGGATGCAGTCAGATTGTGAGTTCACATTGTGTTAGTTATGATGTATTATCTATTGATTATGGAGCTCAATGGAAACTTGACCCTCACTCTATGACTCAAAGGGTGAGGTTGTAGGTGTGGTTAGGGCTTATTATCCCCTTCATTTTTTAATGATGACATGGTAGGGTGGCACCAACTCAATGATGGGAAAACTAACATGGGTTAATATGGATTGGAAGGATGGAAGGAGTAAAAAAGTGATAAATATAGTGAGATGGAAATATGATGTCGATTTCCAAGACATGATCCCTAACTTTTAGGACTAAGGCAAGTAAACGATAAGCATACATAGTCATTTGTATTTATGTAGTTGTTCTAGTTAGTTGGGTTAGGGTTTTTTACTAGTTTGGATGCCAATGGGCTATTTTGTATAAAATCAACTATATGGGCTGGGAAAAGGGTTGGCTAGAGAGTTTGTTGATAGGTTATTTTGTTAGTGAATCAGTTGGTCGATGGATGTATTGTTCTACCACAACTCATAACTAATGTTAGATTGTGAACTCATATTGTGTTAGCTACGATGCATTATATGTTGATTATAAAACTTAATGGAAACTAGACCACTATTACATTTATCCTATATTTTATGATTTATATGGACAATGTTCATGTAAATAAATTATATATTTATAATAAAATGAATATATCTTCATTATAATGATTTATATCTATACTTATAATTATTAATACCACAAAAATTTCCAAAATAAACTAAACACATATAATATAAAAGTTATACCATTATTATATTGCAGTATGCACTTAATTAACATATTGAAAACATACCAACAACCTTTGTTAGACTACCAAAGTGAACCAACACATTAAGCAATACCAAAACAAGTAACCACCTTAAACCTGAAATTCAAAGCATAAAATCATTATTGATCCTTCAACACATGCAAAATATTCCCCTTTTCATGTATCTTACATTTTCTCACACCAAGTGACTAACTTCCTCTCCCTCCTCATCGTTTGAGTGGCTAACTCGTTCAAGTTATATGTTAATGAAGTAATTCTCATTCCCAATTTTGGGTGCTAATTTTAATGAAATAATTATTATTTTTAACATCTTTATAATAATATTTTTGTTTTTAAAGAAGCAAAATGTTTTAATATATACAAAATTTGTATATAAAAATAATAATTACAAAATATTGATAATGAAATATTTTTTAATATTACACATATTTTATATAAATTTTCATTTTATCATATAAATATATTATATATTTTTTATATAAAAATTAAATATAATTTAAAAAAAACTCTCGTAATGTATTTTGTATTCATGTTATAAAAGTTTGTTTTAAGTGGGCCCTCGGTTATTTTGACATTGTTTGTATGTTACAACGAGATCACAATGATGTCACCACATAAAGTATACTAAATTAGAAAAGAGAGGAGTGTGATGTGACATGAGAGGGAGAGTCATAATGAACAAAATCTATTTTACCATACGTAAAGCTAAGAACTATCCACCCATGGGAGCAAAACTCCTTATCCACGATCTAATCTACTTGAACCAAATACACTTTTTATGGTTGAACCAAGTTTTGGTTGGAGCCAAACTTGTAAACTTAATATTCCCTACTTAGCTTTGTGTGTATATTGTTATATTGTTTTTTTATACCTATCGATAGGTATGGTATATAGTGTTGCGTTAGGGTTGACTTTCTATTAATTCATGGTTGACTATAAAATATACACCTTTTTATCTAAAGTTTTAAAAAACAATGATTAATTTTAAATTTTAAATTTTAAATCTCATTTATCTGATATCTTATTGGCCAAAAACTTTGAAGTCTTATTGTTGTTTTCATTTCCCCCAATGTTATTGTAATAAATATTTCTGCCATCTAGTCATTTCATACCTACTCCTTCTCTCCTTATCTCCTTAAACAATACTTTCATTATTATATTCGGCAGGTATGTGCTACCTAGTAGCCTTGTTTATTTCAAGAGGTATTTTATCCTTTCTCTTGTAGTTTTTGTTCTATGGATGTGATGGTTTGCTATGTTGTTAGAATACTATAGTTGCCATGTTTGTGTTGAGACATTGTTCATAATTTGGAGCTTTCTCCTTGTTTTAAGGATGTTATGGTTTGCTATGTTGCTAGAATACTATAGTTGTCATGTTTGTGTTTGAGACATTTTTCATAATTTGCAGCGTAATAGTTTGGGACATCGTTATGTTGCTAGACTATTATAGTTGTCATGTTTGTGTTTGAGTTTGAGACATTGTTCATACTTTGTAGCATAATAGTTTGGGACATCGTTATGTTGAGCTTGTAATCTTTTTGTTAATTTTTTTTAAATTTTTGAGTGAAGATGTGGTTTAAATATATATTAATAAGATGTTTAATATTATGTTGATTTTGTATATATTTGAATTATGATGTAATTTAAACTTGTATCAATAAGATGTTTTGATATTGGAGTTTATGTTAGTTGTTATTGTTGAGCTCAATTTTTATGATATTGTTTGAAAAATAAGCAAATACCTTTTTCACCACCTCATAACTCAACTAGAAGGTGTTTTCCACAATGACTATCTATGATTTAATGGAATCACTTTTATGCAACCTTTCCATATGTGCATACTTCACAAAGGTAAGTACCCTTATTATTTCATATATATGTTTCTGTTGTGAAGTGTGATGGGCTCTTGAATTGGCTCATCTTGTTCATCATGTATAGCCATGTATCTCTCTAAATTTGTGAGTTTTGGTCATTCTTGAGCTTAATAATTACTGAACTAACCAATTTTGTAGAAATTGATAGTTTGTTGATTAATTACTTACAATGGTTAATTTTGGTGGTATTTTATGAGTTGTTATATGCATATGCTCAGTTTTCCTTCATACTAATGAGTAGGGGATAATGATGTGTTTGCTAATGAGTTTTTTATTTTTTTAGCCTTGATCGCTACTGTTGTAGAAAGATTGTTTTGATTGTTTTCTTGAACATTCATTGTCTGCCACTAACACTAGTCTTAGTTACATCAAAGAGAGAGGTCAAGCAAGTGACAACATCCTTCTATTCCAAATCCCATATGCTCTCACTGGTTTAAAAATGGAGTCAACTTTATAGCTAACAGAAAATTAGGGAACATAGGGTTGACTTCCCCCTACGACCCAAACATGGAAACAAGAGGGGCTACATAAGCCTACATTCCACAACTCTCTAGCCTGAGAAGATGGGCAATGGCCATGCACTCCATAGCAACCCATTAAGATAGTCAACCAAGAGGAAGAGTGGCTCTGCGAACTCTCAAACAAACTATCTCTTCCAACATCAAAGGAGGATTGTGTACCCTAGAATCTCATTCCTCAACAACTTGTCATAACTAATGAAGAGGAAGTTAGCAATTTGAGGGGTAAGAGTATTAGTATAGAGCTTGGAGTTCCTCAATAATGATGAGTAATCCAAGGCCTATTTAGTATAAATATGCTCATCTACATCTTGAGTTAGGGTAAATAGTGGTATATTTTGATGTTGCATATGTCCAAGTTAGAGGGAGACATAGTTGAGTTTGTAATTGAAGTTCGTTGACGAAATAAGATTGATATTATTTTGAGATAATATAAGCTCTTTAATAAGGGATTTACTAGCCCTCTTCAACCAGGGCCCACTTGAAGAGGTTGTCAGTGAATGCACCTTTGTATGTGTCTTTACATTTGCATTTGTATTTCATTGTTGTTGCCTTCAATTT
>JASDQU010374728.1:61479-95418 GCA_032191745.1 Picea mariana | reverse complement strand
TTCATTTCCCCCAATGTTATTGTAATAAATATTTCTGCCATCTAGTCATTTCATACCTACTCCTTCTCTCCTTATCTCCTTAAACAATACTTTCATTATTATATTCGGCAGGTATGTGCTACCTAGTAGCCTTGTTTATTTCAAGAGGTATTTTATCCTTTCTCTTGTAGTTTTTGTTCTATGGATGTGATGGTTTGCTATGTTGTTAGAATACTATAGTTGCCATGTTTGTGTTGAGACATTGTTCATAATTTGGAGCTTTCTCCTTGTTTTAAGGATGTTATGGTTTGCTATGTTGCTAGAATACTATAGTTGTCATGTTTGTGTTTGAGACATTTTTCATAATTTGCAGCGTAATAGTTTGGGACATCGTTATGTTGCTAGACTATTATAGTTGTCATGTTTGTGTTTGAGTTTGAGACATTGTTCATACTTTGTAGCATAATAGTTTGGGACATCGTTATGTTGAGCTTGTAATCTTTTTGTTAATTTTTTTTAAATTTTTGAGTGAAGATGTGGTTTAAATATATATTAATAAGATGTTTAATATTATGTTGATTTTGTATATATTTGAATTATGATGTAATTTAAACTTGTATCAATAAGATGTTTTGATATTGGAGTTTATGTTAGTTGTTATTGTTGAGCTCAATTTTTATGATATTGTTTGAAAAATAAGCAAATACCTTTTTCACCACCTCATAACTCAACTAGAAGGTGTTTTCCACAATGACTATCTATGATTTAATGGAATCACTTTTATGCAACCTTTCCATATGTGCATACTTCACAAAGGTAAGTACCCTTATTATTTCATATATATGTTTCTGTTGTGAAGTGTGATGGGCTCTTGAATTGGCTCATCTTGTTCATCATGTATAGCCATGTATCTCTCTAAATTTGTGAGTTTTGGTCATTCTTGAGCTTAATAATTACTGAACTAACCAATTTTGTAGAAATTGATAGTTTGTTGATTAATTACTTACAATGGTTAATTTTGGTGGTATTTTATGAGTTGTTATATGCATATGCTCAGTTTTCCTTCATACTAATGAGTAGGGGATAATGATGTGTTTGCTAATGAGTTTTTTATTTTTTTAGCCTTGATCGCTACTGTTGTAGAAAGATTGTTTTGATTGTTTTCTTGAACATTCATTGTCTGCCACTAACACTAGTCTTAGTTACATCAAAGAGAGAGGTCAAGCAAGTGACAACATCCTTCTATTCCAAATCCCATATGCTCTCACTGGTTTAAAAATGGAGTCAACTTTATAGCTAACAGAAAATTAGGGAACATAGGGTTGACTTCCCCCTACGACCCAAACATGGAAACAAGAGGGGCTACATAAGCCTACATTCCACAACTCTCTAGCCTGAGAAGATGGGCAATGGCCATGCACTCCATAGCAACCCATTAAGATAGTCAACCAAGAGGAAGAGTGGCTCTGCGAACTCTCAAACAAACTATCTCTTCCAACATCAAAGGAGGATTGTGTACCCTAGAATCTCATTCCTCAACAACTTGTCATAACTAATGAAGAGGAAGTTAGCAATTTGAGGGGTAAGAGTATTAGTATAGAGCTTGGAGTTCCTCAATAATGATGAGTAATCCAAGGCCTATTTAGTATAAATATGCTCATCTACATCTTGAGTTAGGGTAAATAGTGGTATATTTTGATGTTGCATATGTCCAAGTTAGAGGGAGACATAGTTGAGTTTGTAATTGAAGTTCGTTGACGAAATAAGATTGATATTATTTTGAGATAATATAAGCTCTTTAATAAGGGATTTACTAGCCCTCTTCAACCAGGGCCCACTTGAAGAGGTTGTCAGTGAATGCACCTTTGTATGTGTCTTTACATTTGCATTTGTATTTCATTGTTGTTGCCTTCAATTTGGTAGTTCAAATGTTTATGTTATTATGATTATCCTTTTTTCAGCATACTAAGAACCTGTGGTTGGAAAGAGGAACTATTGTTTTGTTCTGTGTACTATAGATTAAGTTTATTTCCAAAGCATTGAATTTACTCTTCAGTAATTAGTTTCTTTTCTATAACAATGAGTTCTGAATAATTTATTTTACTTTCAACATTATAGTTTCAGTTTCCAGGAGTTATAGGATTTTGTCGCACCAACCAATAAGATAAAGGTGTTTTATGACTTTCTGTTGCAGAACACTAGAACACATGTCATAGTGATACAACTCACAGACCTATAGCAATTCTAACACCTACAAGACTATGCTTTGCGCTCAGAATGCACAACGGAACTCATATTCAAACACGCAACATACAATTCATTTATTGTTGTTAAGACTGAAATAGAAGAATTTTAATTACAACCACAAGAACACAAACAGGATGTGAATCCTTTCTTTTATTATTGATTTCAGAATGCCCCTTATTACAATGTAATCTAGAAATACGTCTTTCCTCACCAAACTAGAATCGATTATTGTGTTGTTCTTCTACATATTATACTGTCTCTTCTCGATCTCGTTCTTGGTCGTTGTTTCAGTCACTTCAAATTGACCTGAGGGAAACCTTCCTTTCTTCAAGATCAAATCAACCTTGACATCTTCCTTCCCCCTTCTTTTTATGTTGTTTCTGTCAATTGATTTGTTTCCCCTTCCATTGGGAAGATGAATAGTCATGATTGTTCATTGCACAGACATTTTCTAATTCAGTTTTGTTTCTTCTTCCTTCACCAATGATTTCCACTTGGCACTTAATCTTCATGAGCTAGGCGGACTAAATTTGGAATCAACACGTTGAGTTGCAGGATAAAATTTCAAGCACAAATTCTATAGCATGGGATTGCAGTGAGTTGCAGCACCAATCATGTAGCATGGAGTTGCAGCGAGTTGCAACACCAATCTTGTAGTGTGGAGTTGCAACATAGGAGTTGCAGCGAGTTGTAGCACCAATCTTGTAGTATGGAGTTGCAGCATAGGAGTTGCAGTGAGTTGCAGCACTATCAATTATAACGAGTAAAAACATGTGTTGTCGAGTAGAGTTACAACCATCCTTATCATCCTAAATTAACTTGTACAGAATTGAAATGTTTTTGGGTGATGCAGATTTCCTAGAACCAAATATGCTCCGACATCATACACCCTTGGTAAGAAAAAAATGAGCTCCCTGCTCATGTGGTCATTGTTCTAGAGGATGAAGAGATTCACAGGTGCCTTAGTTCTTCTTCGGAAACCCACGATGCATCCTTTGATCCTTTGTTTTCCCATTTGACTAAATATTCTATATATTCCTTGTTGCGAGTTTTTCTACCAATCCTTGTGGCCAAAATTTCTTCCACTTCCTAAGCTCACTTGACTGGTATTTGTTCCCATCTGTCCAAAGTACTTTCATCATCATCGTTTTCTCCTTCATGGAACTCATACAGATTAACAACATTGAATGTTGGAGATGTATCGAACTTGTCCAGAAGTTCCAATTGATAAGCATTATCAACAATTTTCTTCAAGATTTTGCACGGTCCTATTATTTTTTTATACTTAAGTTTGTTATAAGTATCTATGGGAAATCGTTCCTTTCTCAAGTGAGCCATGACTAACTCACCTTCTTTAAATATTTTTTGTCTTCATTGCAGGTATGTCCTCTCTTTATACTTGTTATTTTTTTCTTGTAGTTTCTGCTTCACTTGCTCATGCAATTCCTGCATAATTTCTACAAAATCATTGGCATCAAGACTCCTTTTATCTCCTAGATCTGGTAAATCATCCAAATCTACCACCCCTTTAGGTGACCTGCCATAAACAATTTGGAATGGGTTGTTCCCTGTAAATATTTTCACTAAATCGTTGTAAGCGAATTTAGCTTGTGCCAAAATTGAATCCCACTGTCTAGGATTTTCGCCATTCAAACTTCTCAATAAGTTTCCTAAACTTCAGTTCGCCACCTCAGTTTTCTCATCTATTTGAGGATGATACGTTGAACTATATAGCAAGTTAGAAACCAACCTTTTCCAAAGTTTCCTCCAAAAGTGACCAAGAAATCTCGTGTCTATATCTGAAGTAATACTCCTCGATAGGCCATGTAACCGTACCACGCTTTTGAAAAACAAGGAAGTCACTTCACTAGCATCACTTGTCTTCTTACATGCTACAAAATGTGCCATTTTTTAAAATCGATCTACTACCACCATCATAGAATCGTACTTCCTCTGTGTCATAGGTAGTCCCAAAACAAAATCCATGTTTACATCCTCCCATGGTCTTTCAGGTACCGACAATGGAGTGTAAAGTCTTGTATTCTGACTTCTACCCTTAGCTAATTGACAAACTCTACAACACTAAAAAAAATTCCTAACATCTTTGTTGATGTTGGGCCAAAAGTATTGTTCTTTCACCAATGATGTGGTTTTGTCCATTCCACAATGTCCTCCTAAACCGCCATTGTGTAACTATCTAATGAGGTTCAACCGTATTGAACTCTATGGAATACATAAATGTTGGTTCTTAAAGAAGAAGCCTTCTTGAATCTGGTACTCTAAGAATGGTGTTCGGTCCATACTCCATGGTTCTCTGCATGCATTCCAAGCCTCTATAAAATATGCATCCTCTTCATACAACACTTTCACACATTCCAAACTTAGCACTGCAACTGACTTGGTGTTTAGCAATATTGTCCTCTGACTCAATGCATTAGCAACCTTGTTTGACTTCCCTAACCCGTGTTTCAAAACAAATGTACAACTTTGTAAAAATTCTACCCATTTAGAATGTTTCTAATTAAATTTCCCTTGGTTGTTAATGTACTGCAACACCTTATGGTCAGTAAACAAAACAAACTCCTTTGGAAGCAAGTAATGTTGTCACTTCTTGGCCTGAATTATTATAGCATAAAATTCTTGATCATAAACAAAGTATTTCTTCCTCGTTTCATTCAAATTTTCACTGAAAAGGGCTTTTGTTCTACCTTCGTATCTCATAACTTCTCCAATTGGTGTCCCACTTGCATCACAATTTACTTGAAATACCTTATTGAAATTTGGAAGTGTCGATACTGGCTATTATGTCACCTTGTTTTTCAAATCTTCAAATGACTTTGTTGATGCTACCATCCATTGAAATGTTCCTTTCTTCATGCATTCAGTAAGAGGCGCACAAATCTGACTAGAATTTCGAATGAACTTCCTATAGAAACTCGCCAGTCCACGGAAACATAGCACATCAAAAGTTCATTTAGGTGTCTACCAATCCAATATTGTTGTTACCTTCTCAATATTCATCTTTAAACCTTCTTTGGAAATAAAAAAACCCAAGTATACAAGCTCCTTTTGTAAAAACATACACTTCTTTAGATTTATCAGCAATGCCTCCTCTTTCAATCGTGGCAATACCTTCTTCACGTGGTCTAGATCTTCCTCTTTACTCCTACTGAAAATCAGAATGTCATATAATATACGACAACAAGTTTTCCCCAAAACAGTTTCAGAACTTCGTTCATTAGCCTCATGAATGTGCTATGTGTGTTAGTTAAACCAAAGGGCATAACTAACCACTCGAACAACCCATCTTTTGTCTTTAATGTTGTCTTCCATTCATCACCTTCCCTTATCTGGATTTGGTGATAACCACTCTTCAAATCAATCTTCATGAAGTACTCAGTGCCACTCAAACAGTCCATGAGATCATCCATTCTCGGTAAAGGAAACATTTACTTAATGGTGATTTTATTAATAACCCATGAATTTGTACACATCCACCACTCACCCTTATTTTTCAGTGTCAAAACTGTTGGTATTGTACAAGGACTCAAACTTTATCAAATTAACCCTCTATCAAGTAACTCCTGCACTTGTCTATTTACCTCTTCACTCTATGTTGGAGTCATTCAATAAGGTGATTTATTTGGAAATCTCGACCCTAGTATCTGGTTGATCTGGTGTAATACACTTCTCAATGGAGGTAATCCTGCTGGTAAATCATCTACTACAATTCCCTTAAATTCTTTCAACAAGTGTTGAATCTGGACTAATATAAAATCCCTTTTCTCTGTCTCCTGAACCCTTTTTGGCATTATAGCCAAACAACAACCACTATGTTTCTTCTCTCTTAGAAACTCCTTAGCAGAACATAACATGATTCCACTGTTGTTGCCATGCATATTCTTGTTGTTACTGTCGTTCATAGCTTTGTTGTTATTGTTGTCCATTCCCTTGTTGTTGTTACTTTCCGTATTCTTTTCTAACATTGGTACCAACTTATAACACTGACTATCCTTGACAGATTCATATGAATTCCCCCTGCCATCATGGAATACCTTTATGTCAAACATCCACGGTCTTCCAAGCAATACATGACATGCATCCATCTCTATCATGTCGCATAAAACTTGTTCATTGAAACTTCCAATCTAGAAACTCAATAAACATTGTTCAGTCACGGTCACCTTCATCCAAGTGGATATTGGTGGCCACCCACCTATTCCAACTGTCTCACGTACAGTTTTCATCTTGCCATTTTTTTTCTATCTTTTCATGTCCTAAACTTTCGGGGTTGTTTTGAGGCCCTAAACAACGTTTTTTGGGTTCACCACAGTCACACTCTCGAGAAAGTTATAGCGTGACAAAAAAATGTGTACTCCTCGAATAGACCTTTCCAACGGGATATTGTGTGCCTAAAACGTGGTTCGTATGCAAAAGTTATGACCCTGAGAAGTTGATGTACCAACTTACCCCATCGAGGCACACATGACTTTTGGCGCTTCATCTCCTAGGGTTAGGTTTTTGGATTTTAGTTTTTTTTATTACTTCTTGACGCTAAAAACAACTAGAGGCGTCATTTTAATGTGCTCAAGCGAATGTGCGTAGCCACCACATCTCTTCTCAGATATTAGCTACCACCATCCGAGCAATATTTTTTTCATTCTGCATTTTACAGTTTCAACAAATTTCTTCATTGAATAGAAGTTAAGTTTCATTGTATCTATGTTAGTGTTCATTGTATCTATGTGTTAATATTATAGATCTGTGTTTCATTTCGTTCTGCTCATAAATTCGAATTAGTGGCATCATAGGGATCTACTCTTCATTTGTTTCTTTGTGCATGTCCCCAACGAGGTCAGGGTATAAGTAGTTGGGACTCGAACCAATTGAGACTTTGCAAGATCGGCCTAGCCGAACCCGACGGTCACCCATGGGGGAAGAAATGAAAGACGATGGGGCAGGAGATCCCTTTAAACTGTTGCTCGAGGAAGCCCTCGCACGACAGAGGAACGAGATGATGGATAATTTTGTGCAAATCCTTAGATGATTGCCAACAGGTGACACATCTTCCTCAAGCGGAGGTACCGCCCACTTCAAGGTACAAATCAATTTTGATATTCATATATTTGAAGGTCAGATAGATGTGGATGTTGTAAACAAATGGTTAAACCTTCTAGAAGGGTATTGTTTTGTCCATAACTTCTCTGATAGAGAAAAGATTACATTTGCGCTCCTTAAGGCCATCCCCCGTGTCAAATATTGGTGGGAGACTTTCTGTGAGAAAAATGCAACAAAGGAATCTCCATTATTTATAGTCACACCCACTTGGGGTTATTTCAGGGATGTTATTAAGGAACAATACTACCCTGTTGGAAGTTATGATGAATTATATACAAGATGGACCAAACTGCGGCAGGAAGGGACCAAACAGTGCCAGAGATCACCAATGTCTTCCATACCTTGCACACCAAGTTGGGTATCAAAGACTTTGAGCGACATCTGGTGCTCAAGTACAGCAGTGGCCTACATAGATACATCCAAATAAAAATGGATTTTTTGGACATCTCATCCTTGGGCACGACCTATCGATATGCTCTCAAGATCGAGTAGAATCTTAAACAAAATATGTGGTAGTTTGGGTCTGCGAACCCCTCACAGCAGAAACAGGGAAAAGGAAGCCCCAAACCGCAGAAAAAAGGATAGAGAACAGATGGATAACCTCAAGGCAACCAGTCTAAGCCGCAAACAAAGAAGAACAATGGGAAGAAAAAGAAATACATTGGGAAGTGGTGTGAGTTCCATAAGATCCCCTGGCATAACACCGCTCAAAGTAGTCATTGGTGGTTGAGGTGAAATCCTTTGAATCAGAGGTGGATTCTGAATCTGAGTCAGAAACAAAAAAAGGGAGACAAATCATTGACGCAGAACCCAGTGCCACCATTACTACCACCAAGATCCAACCCAGTGAACCTGATGAACTAGAGGAAGGTGAGCACCTCTTTCATTCACAGATGTGGGTGAAGGGTACTTCACTGCACTTCATCGTTGATAGTGGTAGCTAGAAGAACCTCATCTCAATGGAGCTCCTCAAGCGATTGGCTCTACTGAAAACACCGCACCCATAGTCGTACACCATCAGATGGCTCTACCAAGGGAGCAATCTCCACATCAACCAACAATGTCACTTGCCCTACGACATCAAGCCCTTCAAAGATGAGGTATTGTGTGATGTCGCCCCCCTTGAAGTTTGTGATGTTCTTTTTGGCCAACATTATTTATGGAAACATCATGTTGTATATAAGTTTAGGCCTTGTAGTGTTATTATTACTTTGGACAGGAAATTGTACAAGATACCCGAGGTAGTACAACCTACCGCCATTTCCTTGATCTCTGTGAAGCAATGTCGGAAGGGCATCTCTCAGACCAGGAATTTTGTCTTCTTCGTGATTCATGCTCAAAGTGAGAAGAATGTTGCAGCCACATCCATGGCCTCCATGGAAGGTCTCTTCATGTAGCAGAAGCAAGTGGATAAGGTCATGGAAGAATACAAAGACATATTCTCCTCACCCACCGGGGTACCTCTGCATTGTCAGGTCAAGCATTCAATTGATTTGACCCTCGACGCACCGCTACCCAATGAGCCAGTATATCTCCACTCTCTGTCATGAAATGAGGAAATGAAGCGCTAGATCCAAGAGATGCTCAAAAAGGGGCACATCCGACCAACCTCATCACCTTATGGAATCCCATTCGTGCTTGTGTAGAAGAAAGACAAGACTTGGTGACTCTGCATTGATTACTTGGCCCTAAATAAAATCATAGTTAGGAACCAGTACCCAATTCTACGAATTTACGATCTCCTTGACCATCTCAAGGTTTCCAAATACTTCGGTAAGATTGATCTAAAGTTTGACTACCACTAGGTCCCAATAGAGTAGACCGATGCATGGAAGACTTCCTTCAAGTCCAAAGAAGGTATTTTTGAATGGTTGGTCATGCCCTTTGGCTTGACAAATGCCCCAACAAATTTCATGAGGATGATGGATGATATATTGTATCCTTTCACCAATTATTTTGTGGTGGTGTATTTGGATGACATCCTCATATTCAACAAGAGTTGGGCGGAACACTTGCAACATATTCAACAGGTTCTGCACACTCTACGACAACACAAGCTATATGAAAATTTGGAAAAATGCTCCTTCGACATGAACATGGTCTAGTACCTAGGCTACATTGTTGACGAGCATTGGGTGCATGTCAATCCAGCCGAGATCCAGGTCATCCGTGACTGGCTAGCCCCGACCACACTCACTGAGCTTCGAAGCTTCTTAGGCCTTTCCAATTTCTGTCGCAGGTTCATGTTGGGATTCTCTCATATTGCATGGGCCCTTATCCAAGTGACCCCCTGGGTGGTGGCAAGGAAATGTTCTTGTGGGGCCATTTGTAACATAAATAATTCGATGATTTGAAGCAGTGCTTGTGCTCATCCCCAATGCTCTCATTACCCGACTTGCAACAACCTTTTAAGATTGAGACAAATACTTCAAATTATGTTGTGGTCACAATTCTCACTCAACACAAACATCTTGTGGCCTATAATAGCGAGACACTATAAGATACCATTCGTAAGTACCCCACTTACGACAAATAAATGTACTCCATTGTACAATACTGCTGCTAGTGGAGGAAGTACATTCTCAGGAAGGAGATAGTCATCCACACTGATCACAATCCTCTACAGTTCATGCAGACATAAGGAAAATTGCAGAATGACCGCCATCAGAAGTGGTCCACATACTTGCAGCAGTTCCATCTCAACATCAAGTATAAGACAGGGAGAACCAACTGCGTTGTTGACTGCCTCAGTTGACCTCTAGTTGCAACACTAACCACAGATCTACGCTCATGCGACCATGAGACCTTCGGATGGCCCAAAATCTATGAGAAAGATCCTGACTTCGCCACTACCTACCATATGTTGGGCACAAACACAATTGTCATTGATTTCCATCTTCAGGACAGGTTGTTTTGCCATCTTGTCCATCTTTTCATCCCATCAAGCGAGCAAGAGAAACTAATTTGGGAAGCTCACTACAATAGGGTGGCAGGACACTTCAGTGTAGAAAAGACAGTGGCAGTGCTGCAACAACATTTCTATTGGTTAAAACTTCGACAGGGTGTCAACAAGTATATCACGGCCTGCACGACCTGCGTCATTGCCAAACTGGCCATTAAGAAATAAGGCATGTACAACCCTCTACCTACTCCCAACAGGACCTGGGAATCCATCTTGATGGACTACATGTCGGGCCTTCCTACAACCAAGCAAGGAAATGACTGTGTTTTTGTAGTTGTTGATCGATTTTCCAAGATGGTGATTATGGCCACTTGAAAGAAGAGCATCACAACACAGGCCACTGCCAAGCTCTTCTTCAAACGAGTGTGGGTACATTTTGGGATACCAGAAACCATCGTCTCAGATCGAGACTGTCGGTTCCTCAACACATTTTGTTTGAGCCTCTGGTCACTGTTGGACACCAAGCTCACCAAATCCACTGCCTTCCACTCCCAAATAGATGACCAAACCGAGGTTGTCAACAGGATGCTTGTGCATATCCTGTGCATGTACAATTCCAAGAATGCACGCACATGGGATGAGAGTCTTCCCTGTGTTAAACATAGTTACAACATAGCCATACATAGCTCAACCGATCATAGCCCCTTTCAGGTGGGGTTGGGATTTCAACCATTAGGTCCTATGGATGTTTCACTACCCCTTGCATCCACACAGAAAGCATCGTCCCATGCTCAAACCAAAGCCAACAAAGCCACCCAGTTAATTGAATGAATCCAGCACATCCTCCAACAGGTTCAGGATATTTTGCAGAAGTCCAATGCCAAGTACAAGTTGCGCCATGATCAACATCGGGTGCCACACAAGTTTTAGGTGGGAGATAAAGTTTGGTTACACTTGCAAAAATAATGCCTTAAAGGACCCCATCAAACGCTTCATCCACTCCGCTATGGAACTTACACCATCACCAAGGTTGTGGGTGACAATGCTTTTGAGCTCAACATTCCCCCCTTCCTTGGATTGCACCTAGTGTTTAATGTGGACCTCCTTCGACCATACTTTCCACCATTATTGGACACCTCAGAGATAACAGAATAGTTGACACCGATAGAGCTCAACTCTGACTTCTTGGAACATGAATCCACTGATCAGATTGTGGACACACATGTCAAGGGCACTCACCAATAGAAGCTTCATCTTTATCATGTTTTCAAAGTGCGGAAGCTCCTGCACCAAGGCAAGTGGCTCACCCGAGGCCAAATTTAGCAGAAATTTCCTCATATGATGGGAGAATTCAATGCAATGAAGACCATTTCTTTCTAAGGGGGGATGATTGATCCAGGTGGATATTGGTGGCCACCCACCTATTCCAACTGGCTCACATACAGTTTCATCTTGGTAGTTTTTTCTAGCTTTTCAGGTCCTAAACTTTCGGGTCGTTTTGAGTCCCCAAACAACATTTTTTGGGCTAGCCACAATCACACTATGGTCTTAGTCAAAGTGTGATGAAAAAATGTTTAGTCCTTGGATAGACCTTTCGAACGTGCTATTGTGCGCCTAAAACAGAGATCATATGCAAAAGTTACGACCCCAGGAAGTTGATGTACCAACTTACCTCATCGAGGCCCACATAACTTTTGGCGCTTCATCTTCTATGGTTAGGTTTTTGGAAGTCTAGGGTTTTCTGATTACTTCTTGATGCTAAAAAGGCCTGAAGGCCTCATTGTAATGTGCTCAGGAGAATGTGCGTAGCCACCACATCTCTTCTCAGAGATTAGCTACCACCATTCGAGCAAGATTGTTTTCATTCTACATTTTATAGTTTCAACATATTTCTTTATTGAATAGAAGTTAAGTTCACTATATCTTCGTTAGTGTTCATTGTATTTATGTGTTAATGTTATAGATATGTGTTTCATTTTATTCCACTCATAAATCTTGATCACACCTGTTATCCCTTTTGCAACCATGAAACTCGGTACAGATTGGGATGTGGAATGCCTTTCAACTTTAATTTCCCCATTACTTCAGTGGATACCAAATTTTTTGTACTGTCGTCGTATATGACTAGATGACAACACTTATCGCGAATTTTAAATTTAGTCTTGAACACTCTCTTTCTTTGTTCAGGTTCTGTTGCATCCTTTGTCTCGGGCTTGAGTAATACTCTTCTCAACATCAAGTTTTCCCGGTGTTCTTGCTCAAGTACTTCCACATTCCCACCAGTAGCTGCTACCTCATTTGCTTGGGTGACTTGTGTCCTAGCTTCATTTCTTCTTGTTGTGTTCTACCTCTTTGGACATTTCGATGCTTTGTGACCCTCTACTCCACAATTATAACATGTAATTACATACTCACCGTGACAAAAACCTCTGCCTCTACTAATGCTTCTTCCTCCTCTTGCATGTTTATTGTTGTTCAGCTTATCCTCCTTCTCATTGTCCTTAGTAGCACTTTCTCTTCCTCTACCTTTAGTTCCTTTTCCATAGAAATTCTATCATATTCTTCTGTCAATATTTTCTTCCACCTTCAAAGCAACCTGGTAGGCTTCGTCTACATTTCGAAAGTAATGTGTACTCATCTCATCCTGAATTTGGTACTTCAGTCCATTTACGTATCTTTCCACTCTCTGATACTACAGTTCTTTCATCCCTGACCTGAGTGACAACTTGAATAATTATTTTGTATATTCACGCACACATGTCTCTTTCTGCCTGAGATTATGTACTTGTTTACACAAGTTCTGTTGGTAGTCAACATGTAAAAATTTCTCTTTAATCTTACTAACCATCTTCTTCCAGGTTTTAATCTTCTCTAATCTATGATCTACTCTGTCTTTCTGCAGCGTATCCCACCAAAGTGCATCATTCCCTTTTAACTTCATAATGGTAAGACGAACACAATTTGGATCTTGAACATTCTCATACTTGAAGTATCTTTCGATCTCTCCTATCCAATCTATAAGAGTTTCAACCTTCAAACTTCCATCATAGCACGAAAATTCAACCCTCGTGTTGTCTCTGTTACTTAAGAAGGATACCAAATGTGTTGTTGGGTCTCCTTCCTCGAAATTTTGTTCAAATTCAACCTCTTCTTCAGAGTCAGAATCTAACTCATCTTCTCCATTTCTCCAACTCTTCTATTCTTCTTCTTAACTCTTCGAGTTCCCTATTTCTCACACCTCCTTGTGTTTCTCCTGCTTTTCATGGTGGCATCCTTATGAGTTGTCTTACAACCCTCACTTAGACCAACACTCACAGGTCTTACCTTCGGGCACTGTACTCTCACAACTCAGGAACCTAAACCTGCTTTGATACCACTTGATGCAACTCATAGACCTGTAGCAATTGTAACACCTACAGGACTATGCTTTGCGCTTAGAATTCACAATGGAACTCATATTCAAACATGCAACAAAAAATTCATTTATTGTTGTTAAGATTGAAATAGAAGATTTTAATTGCAACCACAAGAACACAAACAGGTTGTGAATCCTTGCTTTCATTATTGATTTCAGAATGCCCCTTATTACAATGTAATTGAGAAATACGTCTTTTCTCACCAGACTAGAATTGATTACTATGATGTTCTTATGCATATTATATCGTCTCTTCTCGATCTTGTTCTTGGTGGATGTCTCAGTCACTTCAAATCGACCTAAGGTAAACCTTCCTTTCTTCAAGCTCGAATCAACCCCAACATCTTCCTCCCCCCTTCTTTTTATGTTGTTTATGTTAGCTGATTTGTTTCCCCTTCCGTTGGGAAGATGAATAGTCATGATTGTTCATTGCCGAGATGTTTTCCAATTTAGTTTTGTTTCCTCTTCTTTCACCAATGATTTCCACTTGGCACTTAATATTCATGAGCTACATGGACTGAATTTGGAATCAGTACGTTGAGTTGCAGCATTAAATTTCCAACACAAATTCTGTAGCGTGGAGTTGCAGCGAGTTGCAACACCAATCCTGTAGCGTGGAGTCACAACATAGGAGTTGTAGTGAGTTGCAACACCAATCCTATAGCGTGGAGTTGCAACATAGGAGTTGCAACACTAATCTTGTAGTGTGGAGTTGCAGTGAGTTGCAACACTGTCAGTTATAACAAGGAATAACAACACATGTTGTCGAGTAGAGTTGTAGCCATCCTTATTCATCCTAAATTAACTTGTACAAAATTGAATTTTTTTTGTGTCATGCGGATTTCCCAGTACCAAAGATACTCCTACATCACATAGGAAAAGATGCATATAAAACACAAGTAACTTCTATTCCTTAAAATAAAGTAATACATAATCAATTCCATAGCTCTTTTACCCTCAAAGGGTTGCAAAAAAATTTCATAGCACCTCACATGTCTATGATTCCCCTAGTTGATAATTTTAAATGTGTTCCTATAGGATTCAATAACCTTTATTGTTAGAATTCTTTTGTTGGATTACTGAGAGGGGGGGTGAATTAGTAATGAGCAATTTTATTACTTTTAACCAGAGTATATTCTTCAACAATATTCAACAGTTTATCATTAGCATTCAATATATCATCAACACTACACAATAGATACACAATACACCAGGATTTACGTGGAAACCCAAATGGGAGAAAACCACATAATTATTTTCTTATATATCAAAATAATGCAATCATTGGAAACACCAACTTCTTGATTCTCCAACTACAACTAGAAGGAGGTCCAACCCCCTATTATCAGGCTCCAACCTGAAGGAAGCTACAACTCCCTGAATTCTCTGGCTCCAACCAGAAGGAGGCTACAACCTCTTGACTTATCCGGATCCAACTGAAAGGAGGCTACAACCACCTATGCTTGACTTGTCCTTCCGCCTTGAAATATAATTGTAGACCAACTGTCACTACCACAATCACTGCCATTGTCAATCTATTACTGTCTCTGCCACTGTCTCTGTCTCATCACCTGTAACTGATCAACAACTTGTCACTGTATCCAACATGTGTGCTTGTACCATACCATGCATCAACTATGTACCAACATGTGAACTATAACATGCATCATTCATAAACCATAACATCAACCGTGAATACAGCATGTGCCGTATACCATAGCATCAATCATGTATAGACTTGTACCATATCATCAATGAAGTATCTCAAAGAACCAATGCATGTCCCTCATGCATATGCCACTATACAACACGAAATCAAGGATATAAACTATAACAACCATGTCATAGGTTGAACCAGGTATAAGAGTGCTCCTCACCCATCCAAGCAACCAAGATATACCATATCCAAATACAAAACCAGCCATACCAAGTATGCCTGAAGCATACACCATATCATGACAAAAAGTAACCATCAAAACAAGTATACAACCATACCAATACCTTTGTAGCTTACCTGAAACCCTAAGATTCTAAACTGTAGACTTCCTTTAGACTTCAGGGACATGGTACCAACATTTAATCAATCTTTCATGATCTTTTCACAGATCCGCGACTTTGTCCTCTACTACCCGTGGATATCTGTGTTTTTCTCCACTATAGCCCGCGTACATTCGTGCCATTCTGACCTATAACCTGCAAATACCTCAGAAACTAGGTTTAGTCATGTTTGTTGCAACTCCAAGACTTTCACCTTTGACCTTCCTTCGCAACCTCAGAAAAATGTCGTCACAAACTAGCCAAAAGATCACAATTCTAGACCATAACATTCACAAGATAGATATTCAATTGTAAGTGTGTGAGTGTCTTTGTGAATGACTCCTTGAGGTCTATTTATACTTGTGTTGGATAAATCCTCTCCTTAATTTAGGTCTTCTAGAGTTTTCTTCTTACAACAACTTTACCCTTTCATTAAGGACTTGTGACCAACTAGGGGCTTCTTGACCACTCTTTGGGGCTTACAACGCCTCAAGGTAATATCTCCCTAACCGTGAGGAACTATGCGGTGTTCCACATATCACCAGGAATGGCACAACTATTACTATCCATTTATGACTGTCTTTCCTACATTTAATCTATTTTTCATGTCCATATTTCTTATTCAACTTAAGGTACCAAAACCACACCGTCGGGGCTTCTTCAAGGGTTGACATCAATGACAACTAAACTATAAACAATATCCCCCTCTGGCATTGATGGAAACACTTAGGCATGACAATACTTATGCCCATGCTCCCCCTGTGACCATTTATGCCCCTATATGCATGCCTCCCCCTATATGCATACTTCTCTCTCTGTCTCCATGCCTTGCTCTATCTCTCCCCATTTGACATCAATGGCAAAAGGTAATCCTCCTCTTGGGGCTTCTCCCCCTGTGTATAGGCCTTTGTTGTCTCTACGAACCTTTATCTTCACGGTGCTTCCTCATGTAGCTCTTTGATGTATATGAAAAACATTCAAAAGGTTCTTTACTTGAAATTCTTCAAGACTTTTGTTTCTCTCCCCCTGTCCTATTAATTTCGATGCCGTGTGAATCACTATGGGGCATAAACTACTCCAATATTTTGTCGTAGACACTCAAAAGTTTCCCTTGCAAGCAGTTTGGTGAAGATATCTGCAATCTTCTCTTTTGTCCCAACATACTCTAGCTTGATGTTCTTCTCTATAGCATGTTCCTGTAGAAAGTGATACTTGATCAAAATGTGCTTCATCTTAGAATGCATCACTGGATTCTTGGATATACTAATGACACTGGTGTTGTAAAAAAGTATTGAAATGGGCTCATCACACTTTACTTGCATATCCTGCAAGGTCTTCTTCATTCAAAGAACCTGAGTACAACAATGATGTTCAACCTTGGAAGCAGTTCCCATGTTTCATTCTTCTCTATTTGACCTAATTCTTCATCCATAGCTTTGATCCAGTGTTCATCCTTGTTGGCTTCTTCAAAACTTCTTGGCTCAATAGTAGATAGTAGTGCTAGGTGTTGTTGTTCTGGTGAACATATTTTTCTTCTGGTTTCAACTCCTAAACCTTTATTTTCAATGATCTATTTTGATGGATGATTTTTTTGCACTTATCTACTAGGTGTCTTTGGAGATACCTAAATATCCTGCTATTCTTGCTCTGCTTCTGGATAATCATATTCTTCATCTACTTCTTCTTCTTTCAAATCTTCTTCGTGATCTTGTTCCACTGAATCCTTGCTTCTTTCTTTTACCTTTCGTCCATTTGTCTCATCAATAGTGACATTGATGTTTTCTACTATTCCATTGAGTCTTAGATTGAAGCATTTGTATTCTTTCCTTTTTCTTGAGTACCCAATCAATATGCCTTTATCAACTCGAGAATCAAAATTTCTAATTCTACCATCTTCTCTTTTGATGTAGCATTTGATTATGAATACTCTGAAGTGCTTCATATTTGCTGGTCTTCCTTTCCATATATCATATGGAGTCTTATCACTGTTATTTCTAAGCATCCCTACGTTCTGAATGTTAACTGTTGTATGCACTGCTTGTACCTAAAAGACGTTTGTCAACTTGGAATCCATTAACATGGTTCTGACCATTTCCTGTTATGTTATGTTCTTCCTTTTGACAACTCCATTTTGCTGAGGTGTCCTGGATACTGAGAATTGCCTCTTTATCCCATGCTCGTTGCATAATTCCATGAACTCCTTTGATGTGAATTCTCCTCCATTGTCTAATCTCAAGCACTTGATTTTCAACTCTGTCTTAGTTTCAACCATCTCTTTGCATGTCTTGAATTTTTTGAATTCCTCTGAGTTCTTCTTGAGAAAGCAAACTGGAGTCATTCTTGTGTAGTCATCAACCAATAGCATGAAGTATTTTTCACCTTTAAATCCATTCATTCTTGTCACTCTAACTAGATCAATATGTACAATCTCCAATTGTTTTTTTGTGGAATACTCCTTTGATTTGAACTTGGTCTTGGTTTGTTTTCCCTGTAGACAATGCTTGCATACAATATTTGTTGGCTTTGAGATCTCGGGTATTTCTTTTACTGCTTCCTTTTTGTTGACTTTGACAAGATTATCAAAATTTATGTGACCCATTCTTCTATGCCAGAGCCAACTTTCATTGTCCTTTCCTAAGAAACATCTTTCCTTTCCGATTTCATTTAGAACATATATGTTGCTTGGAGTTCTTATAGTTGTAGCTACCAACTTGCTTGATTCTTCTTTCCTTATCTCGCACTTCTTTGAGTCAAAGACAAGTATGTTTCCTTGATCACACATTTGACTTACACTTAGTAGATTATGTTTCATGTCTTTGACCAATAAAACATTTTCTACCATGGCATCCTTACTTCCGAGTTTGACTGTGCCTCTTCCAATAATTTTGGCTGAATTGTCATTCCCAAATGAAACTGATCCATCTCTTTCCTTCTTTAATGTTAGAAAACTGTCTTTATCACCTGTCATATGCTTTGAGCATCCACTATCAACATACCATCCACGTTTCTTATGTTGAGCTTGTAGAGCAAGGTTGCATTCTTCAGTGTTGAATTGATCATGCTTTCTTATCCATATCCTTTGTGGTTCATGCTTATGATTGATGATATTTTTCTTTGGTTCCCTTGGAGGAATAGTGAGTATGCAATCTTTAGTCATATTTCCAAAGTTGTTGCACTTGTGGCATTCTACCTCATCACTCAATGATCCAAATATGTTGTAGTTTCTATTTTGAGATTCATGAGATCTTCTTGGATAACTATTTCTTGTATAACCTTCATAGTTGTTTATGTTCTTGGTATTGGCTCTACAATTCACAACTTTGTGCCTAAAATTATTACATGAATAACATAAACCAAGAAAAATAGTTTGATACCTAGGAGTGGAAGATCTTTTGAATGGCACTTCTCTTCTGAATCCTTCTACTTTTTGAGGTCTTTCTATAGCTGGTTGTTGTTGATACTGACTTCTAAATATTCTAGGTGGTGCAATGTATATGCAATCTTCTTCTTGAATCTTCATGTCTTGTTCTTTCTTAGGGGGACCTCTGACGACTTCTGCATAGCTTGTTGGTTCTGCTTCTTGCTCTCTAGTTTTGAAGCTTGAACCTTTGTTTGTTTTCTTTTGGTTGTATCCTAGTCTAGATCTGTCATAATAAGGTCTTTGACTGTTAATGATATCATCCAATATCCTAGTGTTGTTTTGTTGCATGTCCTTCTTCTAAAGATCTTTTCTTAGATTGACTATCTCTACTTCTAAGCCTTCAATGATCCAATCTTTTTCATCTAACCTCTAAGTGCTTCTTCAATTCTTTTGTCTTCTTCTACCTGGATTTTTAGCTCCGTGCTCATTTTTTCGACTTCTTTGGAGTTGGAGTTTTGATATCCTTCTTTCTTCTTTAGTTATGCATGGACTGACTTGTTTTTTGTTTTTCAATCCTTAGAGCTTCTATTGCATTATTCTCTATAATCGACTTCTGCCTCTTTGCATTATTCTTTGGAGCCTTCTTCGTCGGAGTCTTCTATTGCCATAAAAAAATACTCTCTTTGTATCACTATTGTTGTCTTCATCTTCATCTGATGATGAACTGTCTTCCTAGGTGCAAAGACTTTTCTTGAAATTTTTCTTTTTGTTTATTCTACCCTTTTGGATTTTATTTTTATTTTTAGAGTCATCTTCTTCATTATTTTCCTTATTCTTATAGGGACATTTAGAAACAAAATGACCAACACCATCACAATTAAAACATTTCAATGGAAGCATACCTTTGTATTTGTCGGTTACTCTTTTCAACTTTCTTACAAAGTTTGCCACCTTTTCATCTTCCTCTAAATCATTGTTGCAACTACAATCTGACTTTGGATTATTTTTGTCTTTCTTCTTTGTCTTCTTAGATGTCTTGAATATTTCTTCCTTTGTGGCCAGATTATTTTTCTCTATCCTCATCTCATAGGTAGTGAATATCCCATGTAACTCATACATGGTCATTATAGCTAGGTCCACTCTTTCTTCTAGAGCTGAAATCTTTGAATCAAATATCATTGGTAGAAATCTTAATACCTTTTTAACAATAACATGTTCCTTTATCTCATCTCCCAAACCTTTGATATTGTTTACTGTTTCATCGACTCATAGAAAGTAAGTTGTTATGTTTTCATCTTCTTTCATATTCAATTGTTCAAACTTGGCTCTAAAAATTTGATGCTTATCTTCCTTAACTTTCTCATCTCCTTCGTATATATTTTTGAGTTTGTCCCACATTTATTTTGTGGATTCACACTGCATAATCTTGGTATGTATTGATTGGGTCAAACCATTCTTGATAACGTTTCTAGCCTTTGAATAATTTTCTTCAAGTTTATTTCCATCTTTATCTATCGAGGAGTGGTTGGTGCTTTGTATCCATCTACTATTGATCGCCAAAAATCGAATCCTTGTGTTTGTATATACATCTTCATTTTTTTTTCTCCAGAAGGCATAGTTCTCACCATCAAATTGTGGTACCCCAATCTTAGCATAATCCATGATATCCTTCCAGTGCTTAGACTGTTTATTGAAGGATCTGCTCTAATCCCAATTGTTGGTCTACTGAGAGGGGTGTGAATTAGTAATGAGCAATTTTATTACTTTTAACCATAGTATATTCTTCAATAGTATTCATCAGTTTATCATTAGCATTCAATATATCATCAACAATATAATCATAAACAACATCACATCACAATAGATACACAATACACCATAATTTATGTGGAAACCCAAATGGGAGAAAACCACGTAATGCTTTTCTTATATATCAAAATAATACATTCATTGGAAGCATTGACTTCCTCATTCTACAGCTAAAACTGGAAGGAGGCTCCAACCCCCTATTCCCGGGCTCCCACCCCCTATTCTCAGACTCCAACCTAAAGGAAGCTACAACTCCTTGAATTCTTTGGCTCCAACCAGAAGGAGGCTACAACCCCTTGAGTTCTCCTGCTCCAACCGGAAGGTGGCTACAACCACCTATTCTTACCCCGTCTTTTCGCCCTGAAATATAAGTGTAGACCAACTGTCACTACCACAATCACTGCCACTGTCAATCTATTACTTCCTCTGTCACTGTCTCTGTCTCATCACCTGTAACTGTTCATCAACCTGTCACTTTATCCAACCTGTGTGCCTGTACCATACCATGCATAAACTGTGTACCAACATGTGAACTATAACATGCATCAATCATAAACCATAACATCAACCATGAATACAACTTGTACCATATACCATAACATCAATCATGTATAGACATGTACCATATCATCAATGAAGTATCTCAAAGAACCAATGCATGTCCCTCATGCATATGCCACCATACAATATGAACTCAAGGATATGAACTATAAAAACCATGTCATATGTTGAACCAGATATAAGATTTCTCCTCACTCATCCAAGCAACCAAGATATACTATATCTAAATACCAAACAAACCATACCAAGTATGTCTCAAGCATACACCATATCATGAAAAAAAGTAACCATCAAAACAAGTATACAACCATACCAATACCTCTGTAGCTGACCTGAAACTCTGAGATGTTGACCTGTAGACTTCCTTCAGACTTAAGGGACCTGGTACCAACATTTACTCAATCTTTCATCAACTTTTCACAAATCCACGACTTTCTCGTCTACTAGTCGTGGATATCCGCACTTTTCTCCATTGTAGCTCGCGTACATCCGCGTTCTTCTGACCTGTAACCCACAGATTCCTCAGAAACTAGGGTTAGTCACGTTTGTTGCAACTCCGAGACTTTCACCTTCTACCTTCCTTCACAACCTCAGAAAAATGTCATCACAAACTAGCCAAAAGATCACAATTTTAGACCATAACATTCACAAGATAGATATTCAATTGTAAGTGTGTGAGTGTCTTTGTGAATGATTCCTTGAGGTGTATTTATACTTGTGCTAGGTAACTCCTCTCCTTAATTTAGGGCTTCTATAGTTTTCTTGTTACAACAACTTTACCCTTTCATTAAATACTTGTAACCAGCTAGGGGCTTCTTGACCACTCTTCAGGGCTTACAACTTCTCAAGGCCATATCTCCCTAACCATGAGGAACTATGTGGCATTCCACAAATCACCGGAAGTGGCACAACTAGTACTATCCATTTATGTGCGTCTTTCCTGCATTTAATCTGTCTGTCATGTCTGTATTACTTATTCAACTTTGGGTACCAAAACCACACCGTCGGGGATTCTTCAAGGGTTGACATCAATGATAACCAAACTATCAACATATTCAACTCACCATTGAAGTCATTGAAGTGTAATAAATTATTTATGAAGAGTTTATATTCTAAAGGCATACAATGGTTAGTTAATAATATATTATGTTTATATGGAAAAGTGTAATGAATTATTTATGAAGAGTTTATATTCTAAAGTTATAAAGGCTTAATGTGGATGTCCATACATAAATTAAATGAAGTGTATGCACAAATTAAATCAAATGTATAGGTATAAAGGCATTTTAGAAATTTAAAAAAGTTTTGTTTTTCCTTTAGTTGGAAAATAATTAGCTTGGAAAGTAGGGAAAGAAAACATAGTCAAGCTAGGTGAATATCCTTGGGTTGGACATTCTAGAAACTTTAAACTTTAAATTCCTTTAATTGATGCTCTTCATAATTGAGGAATTTACAATTTAGCAAATGCAAAAGCCCAAAGTTTAGTCTCTCAATGGAGACAATACTAGAAGGAAGAAAGTGATTTAAACTTACATAATGAATTTGCTAAAGAATGGAATCACATTATTCCCCAATAAAAACATGGTGTTTTAAAAATTAGTGATCTTGAAGATGAATTAAAATGGTCAAAGAACAAATGTTCAGGGGTTTACACAAGTATGATGCTAGAGTAGAGGAAGAAAAGGTCGAGGAAAAAATGGTGGTGGAAAAAACTAGAAACTTATCAATCCTATTAAAATAAAATAAGACTATTTATATGGCTAACATTCTCAAATAAGATTTTAATGGGTTGAAATATAAAACAATGAAGAAATAGTAAATTATATATTTGTGCACTGCATATATGCATGGTAGGTTTAGATTGAAGCTTTAAATCTATCAAGTAGCAATAATAAGTGGGAAAAGGACTCTTTGTTGGACTATTTTAGGGATTGATGTAAAGATAAATATGTAGCCACTCACAAGGCCCTACCCAATTTTGTTTTGTGGGGACTTTCGCTCTCAAGAAATTATATGAGATTTCAAGGTAAGGACATTCATCCTATGTAGATAATTTCTTATGGAGTGTTGGAAGCCCGAAAAAGTCAACACATAATGAATCCTAAAATGTCCAAAGATTGAAAAATCTAAGGCATGGGGTTCATTTGACAATGCTTTTCAAGGGAAATGTGGTGTTGGTGGCATTTTGTTTTTAAAGATAAATCATTATGTTTACTTCAAGTATGCAATAAATCAGGGTACACATAATAGAGTTGAATTATTTTCATTATGGTTATTTATGAAATGTACAAGTAATCAAGGGATTGATCTACTCTAAGTAAGGGGATGCAAAGATACTCATGAACTGGACAAATGGTAAATGTGGGATATAAAATATGGTGTTAAGTGAGAGAATGTTGGGTATGTGTTATATTCTTTGCATGAGTAGTAGTGTATGTGTGTTGCGTCGGGTGCGCAGGGGGGTGAATGCCCCCTGCGCGGGGGTTTGGGGGCAATGCCCCTGAGAAATTTTTTTCTTCCTCGGGAAACGTGTCACATATTTAGGTGGTTTTTCAACACATGGTTTCTTTGCCGATGGTTTTCTATTTCCAGTTAAGGAATTAGGGTTGTTGACTAATCCAGGTCATTGGGTTAGGGTTTTGGACGCTGCTGGCTCCTTTATGTATATTGTATTGTAAACAATGTATCATGATGAATAAATATAGAATATGCTGGTTTTCCCGGTTTGGGTTTCCAGGGGAAAAATCTTTGTGTAATGTTTGTATTTTCCATTGTATCTTTTCCGTTCTTTTATTGAAAATCTGTTTGTAGTAAATATTGTACTAGGTTAAAATCTACAATTCTTAGTGTCTATTTATACTCTTTAGTAGAGATTTAAAATTTAGATTTATTAAGTATGGAGAGATAGAAAACTAAGTGTTAATTTCTTAGTTTTTAAAATATTCTTAATTAAAATAGATTTATGTTTGTTTTCTTTAGCATTTCTTTTTGATGGTAATTAATAAATGGTAATTTTTTTTACCTTAAAAGTTGGATTTCATTTTTTCATTTTAGTTTATTAGCATGACCTACCTACCCAATTATAGACGTGACACATTTTTTCCACCTCAATACTATTGCACACTTTACTTCTCTCTATATAAAGAAGAGGTGAAATTGATCCTCATCTAATGAATAGATTTGCCAATATTTCCATGGAAAGATCAATGATTTAGATGCATCTATAACCTAGAAGCATGACTATTGCATAAATATCACCAACACCAATAGATATTGTTTTAATTCTCATGCACTTGGTTGTATGTTATTAGATATAATCATTCAAGATGTAAGACAATGTAGAACCAATGAGAAAGTAAGATGGATGTGAAGGAGAATAAGAGGAGTATTTATGTGGAACAAAATCTCAACAKAGGGATATATAAAAACATTTCTCTTTCTTCTAAGCAAGAGGTTCAACCTCTACTATTGATTTGGTCTAGTCCTCCTCACCTATCATAAATCACTTGTTAGTAGGAAGTCGAGGCATTGGGTAACCATTAAAAAACATAAAGTATCCTTGTCATCTACAACTTGCAAAAGGGAAGCAACAAATGAAGCAAGTGGGTGGATTTGATCGCGTGACTTCTTATAGTTGCAAAGCGTTTGTAGGAGACCAATTTCCATCTCATCTAGCGGGCCATGCCCTTGTAGGGATACACCATTGTAGTAACATACATTGTAACATCATATAGATAATAACCCGAAGCCAAACATAGTTTACAAAACATTTCATCGAAACAATGAATAATATTGGCATATGAGTGAAAAAAGATATTATCACATCAACTTAGAATACTTTCATTACAAATCCATCTTCAAAATTGACATAGCTTTTAACACAAACAACAACTTATAACAAAATAGTGTCATGCTTATAGTTAGCTTGGAAAAAAACAATTTTATATCAAAGATAGAAAAGTAAAGTACAACTCAACACATTTAGTGGTGCATATAGTATTTTGTAGCCATTGGGAAATTATGAATGTTATGACATGGATAATCCACAAAATCTGTACTTTATTTTTCAGATATTGAAGGATAAAATTTGATGGCCAAATTATCCATCATGGACCATTTTGATAACCAAATGTGTTTAAAAATTTATCTTTCCATCATCATAAACATGAATATAATTTTTTATACTATCTAAACCTTTAATGTTATGACATGGATAATCCATGAAAGTTGTAATTCTACTTTTCATTGTATCGACTATGAAATTTTGAGGGATAAAATTTAATAGCCAAATTATCTATCTTGGAACCTTTTGACCATGAAATATGTTTAAAAAGTTATATTCCCATCATCATAAGCATGAATACAATTTACTATAATATCCAAACCCTTAATTTGACAGATGATATTGATTTCAAATTCCTACCCCACATGTACTATCCACATATTTGATTTTAAGAAGCATAGAATGCACCCCATCTAATCAAGATGTCTTCTAGAACCTGAATGGGGTATGGTTTATTATTAAACAAAATAGTAGTTGGGTGGTCTTTTTTATATGTGGTCCTTACAATAAAGTGTTTGCCTTCGTGGCTTCGAAAAAAGTAAAGTAAAGAAAAGAAGCACGAGTGGGCATACTTTCCTTTTTAAGGAGAAAATGTCAATGATGAATTATTCTTAACTAATGGCCACATGAAAACATTTGATTGACAAATGACCACATGAAGAATTGTATACAAGGTGACATGACATTATAATGCAATATCTTATCTATTTGAAGATTTTTGTTGAGTGAACTCTTTGGTCGTAAAATTGTTTTGACAATATATGTTATCGCTTAGAATTTACCTCAAGCTTTTAAAATTAGAATTTTGGTTGTTTGCTATTCACTAACATGGAAGAGATTGGTTCAATTATGCAACTTGCACTCTGGCAAACCAAAAATTGATGGCCAAATTCACATTATAAAAATTAATAAAAGTATGAAAAAAATTGTAATAGATTTTAATTAATGTTGTAAACTATTTATTTAGATTTAGAGTGTATGGATGAAATTAAAAAATTGATAATAAAATAATTGAATATAAATTATTATTGCATTGAAAGTACGGAAGTGCATTTACAACTTAATATGATACAGATGTTGTCACTTGAATAATACTTACATTATCATATATGGGTTTAAAAAAAAAAGTATAATACCTATAACAAAGAATGATACTAATACTATATGTTAGCCAAATATAAACATAAACACGAATAAAAATATCTCTATAAACATGAAAGAGAGAGATATGTGCACATAATATAAAAACTACAATATAAATAGATAAAAAGAAAGATATCAGATCTACACATAAATAGAAACATGAAAGATATAATGTTTATGTAGAAATATTGTTACAAGAAAAATATAAATATCTTAACAATAATCAAATTATATTTTTTACATATTCATATATGCGTAAGTTGTGAGGTGAGCAAATTGAGTGACGATACAACTCACCTAAACACATACTAAATGATAAAAATAATTACATTTTAATAGATTTAATTTCTTTTAATGCTTAATAAATCTGAAGCTAAGATAAAGCTTTGCTCATAAATCTAAAACACAAAGATTAAAAACTCTTAATTATATATTTATTATCCATAAAAAAAATATTAATATGCAAAACTAAAAACATATTAAAATGTAATAAAAAATTGTTAATTAATATCCCAAAATTCAATGTTTAGACTATGAAACCATTTATAAGTAAAATATTATATATATATATATATATATATATATATATATATAAACAAAGAGATTAGAAAACCAAATCCATAAACCAGACAATGTCCAATGGTTAATTTTCCATCATATTAAATACAAAAATCTAATATAAAATAAATTTGATTAAAATAAGAGTGATTTATTGGAAATTCATTTTAATACAAAATTTAAATTAATTAAATCAACTTTAATTATCTAATTAATTTTACATATTATTTTTTTGAATTATAAGATAAAGTACACATAAAATAATAAATTAACATTAAATATTTAATCATTTAAAATAATGAATTAACATTAAATACTTAATCATTTATTGATTTGTAAAATGAACCAATATCATGTCTACCCATAATTGAAATTGGATCGATGGCATACTAAAGATTAAATACTGGTGATGCACTAGTTCCAACCAAAAGTGCACATTTATTGAATGAAAATATCTTGTGACAAATGCTTTGGTTTTAATTGCATTACACGCTAAAATGAGCCTAACCAACGTCATTTTTATTTTTTTTAACATCACTTTGTTTTTTATTTTGAAAATACAAATTGAACCATTTGTTTTAAAATGAGAGCCAATATAAATTTTACTCACTTATATATATTAAAATTAAAATTTTAAGGGTGTTGTTTAATTGTTTTACGAAATATTTTTTTTTCATCCTAATCTACCGACATAAATCTGTATGAAATTACTATTTTTGTTATTTAAAATCTACTTCTGGATGCAAAAATGGATTTAAGGTTAAAAAATGTTGGGATATTTGGATTACACATAAATAATCACTCAAATATGTGGATTTAACAATTTCTTGCCGGATTTTAGGCAATTGTCCCCAAAAAATATCGTCAAAAAAATGTCATTTCGTAGAACGTTTACACTATAACAATCTTAAGATTGAAGATATTAATGTAGTGCATCTTAATATGTTAACTTAAATTCTTAAGTTTTAAGATATTAATGTAGTGCATCTTAATATGTTAACATTTTGTTTTAAAGGTGGTAAAACCTATTATAATTTAGTGATTAATCAATACTGAGCACAACTATTATTAGTTGTTATTTGCAAATGAGGATTGACTCAACACCTATTATTTAAGGAAAACCATGCCACCTGAAATTATTCGTCGATGGTTTGTAATAGGGTAGACTTCACTCATGCTAGTTGCCTCTGGGTCTTGGTCGTTAACTTGTTTCCTTATGTCCCAGGAAGACATGCTCTTAGCCAATTAGAAGTAGTTTTAGGTTTTACTCCATAACCAAAAAGTGGTTTCAGTGTAAATAATATCTACAAGAAAGCCAATATCCATTGTGGTCATCATTAAGGCTACTATAATATCTACAAGAAAGCAAATATCCATTGTGGTCATCATTGAGGCTACTTCCATTGGGATCATGTGCTTTCTAGTAACATCTAGCCTTAATTTCATACGTAAGACCAAATACTACCCTCGGTTGTAATTTAACCTCTTGCCTAGGAAGAATATATTAACTATTATTCACATATAGTGATCAAAATGTTCAAAATTGTGTCGATTTTTTAATTTTTAGAAGTGAGGTGTAGCATTTAGCTTGAGTCTAAGATATATGTCACTTTTATGGGTAAGTAATGCTAATAAAATTTATAAGAAAAGTTGAGATCCAACATATAACAATAAAAAAAATAACTTTTTTTTTTATTGAATGATATTGGTCAACACTAGCAAGTGACCACTATTCTATTTTTTATTTTTAATAGACAAAATTGTCATCTCGCGTTGCTGAAGTCACCCTTTAGCTAAGAGGCCACAGATGGGGGGTATCTAGTCCACTAAAGTTTCCTAGGTCTTGCACTTGGCCTCACTTGTTTTTTGCAAACACATGTGGATACAAGCATGGGCATGTCATTAGAGAGACTTGAACCCTAGTGGGGGCAGTGAGTTTGTAGAATCGTGGCTTAGGGAAAGTTTGTTGTGCCATGGCTTAGTCATTGGGATGAGACACCACCTTGCAAACAACATAGACTCAAACTTTGGTTGGTGTAAATGATTTGCATGTGTGTGTGTGAGTGATGGAAGGTGTTTGACTTCCTAAAATTGGTTTCCCTTAGCCATCAAAGGAGATTAACACATGTTTGATGGGGAAAATTGGGTTAAATGCATGTTAATATGATAGTTTATCCTTTCAACATTACCTCCTTTTCATAAATTGGACAAGCAATACTTGACAAACAAATCATTAATTACCATAATCTATTAAAAAAACATAACCATCTCAACCCCAATTCGTTAAGCAATGAGAATCTTACACTTGATTTTCTTTTTGTGATCCCATTCAATGTTCAATAGATTCGAGCGTTTCCCTTTACTATCAAGGCAGGTTAACCTTTTCATAGACTTGACAAGTGATACTTGACAAACCAACCATTAATTACCATAATCTATTAAAAAAACTAGCCATTTCAACCCAATTCATTAAGCAATGAGAATCTTACACTTGATTCTTTTTTTTTGGATCCCATTCAATGTTTAATAGATTTGAGGATAAGATAAATCTATGATAGTGAATTAAGTGTCACATAAAGAAACACCTGTACACACACACAATATGCAACATCTCTTTCACTAGAGGCGTAAGAGTGCCAAGAAGTTTGTCTTAGGGTGTACTCTTTAGTTTGATGTGATAACATCTTTGATCAATCTAGTATTGACATAGTTGATGGTTTCAGTGTCATGTCTTGTGTATTATCTTTGGCTAATAATTGTTATCTACATGATGCTACACCCTATCTTGTTACAATGATATATCCTTATGTTGACACATTCCTATGAGATTTGTATTGCATTAATACTCTTTTAAATTATGTATGTTAACATCACCATTTGGTATTGACATATTCCTCAGGGATTAGTTACACATTAATATTTTCTCTTATAATAAAGTTGTAAATGTTAACATCACCCTTGGGTGTGTATATTATGGATAATTCCACATGCATAACAATTGTTGGATGGAGTGCTAGGGGAGTTGGTCCACCAAGCCTCTCTTGGACACATTGCGATTCTAGTAGATTGTTGGATAAATCCACCTAGAGTCACATAAGGTGGTGTGCACTAATTAAATGCCCAATGACAGAGCCTCAAACTCTCTAGGTGGTTACCCAACCCCCAAGTATCTACCTACAAGTCATTTATGATAAGTGAAAAAGTTGTGAGATGATTATATTTAGGGCCACATTAGATAATGTGTATAAAATAAATGTTCGATCTTAAAACCTTGGATTCTCTAGATGGTTATCTCACTTCCAAGTACCTCTTATTAATCCATCATTTTATGATAAGTGAGGAGGTGGTGGGATCAATCCACCCAAATATTGCATTAATCAATATGCACAACGTTTGATATAAGGCACTCAAATTGCACCATATGCACTAGATTCTACAAGTGAAGAACTATTAAAATTACAATCTACCTTGTTTAAATAATCTTTCAACAACTTGGATGGATTTGGAGATGATATATTATCCTAAAATTGCAATTTACAAATGCTCAAATCGCAAATTGACATCAATAAAAATAAGATTTTTAGGACAAGATTTAAACTAGATTCTTTTGATGGCCAAAATGAAGGGTGTTCTAATGGCGGTTTAGAGAATTGGACTAACCACCAAGTACTCACGGAAGATAATTTATAACAAGCCAAAATATATAAACGGTCTAGTCTAAACATGTTATAATTTGGATTTTTTTCGTATCTTTTTTGGATCATTTTTATCTAAAATTTGACTATAATTTAAAARAATAGTTGGAATTGTAGATATCAATTGTTGAAATTGCATAATTTAAGTGTAATTGGTGTTTTTGAGAGGGTTGAATCCATTTTTACGATAAAAAATACAAATTTAGTAATGAAAAAATTGCAATTTTAACACTTCCTTTATAGCCAATTCCAATGATGATTGCCAAAAAATCCAAATCATAAAACACTTCTCCTATATAAACCAAATGGTAAGATTAGACCACCTACTTTTAAAAAAAGGGAAATAGTATTGTCACACATACATGATGTATAAAACATGAATAATTTGACTAATCCAAAAATCAATTTTTCATGCAATATAATAGGCCCCAACTATTATATTGCTATAAAATGAAGAAATTGTTAGATTTGAGTGATTATTTCTGTATAATCGAAGTGCCCCAACTATTTTTTAGCATGCTGAATCTATTTCTGCATTCAAAAGTATATTTTAAACAACAAAAAATAGTGACTTCATGTAAATTTGTGTCTCAAAAAAACCATTTAATAGAAGTGTTATTTTCTAATGCAATGGTTGGCAAAATCCCAATTTTATAGTGTTCAACTTGTATTTCTAAATGCATAAATGACCTCAAAAACTTCTAAACAGTCACAATATGTACACTGAACCACTGAAATATAGGCTGAACTTAGAAGATTTGTTGGAATCATAGATATCAATTGTTGAAATTGCATAATTCGGGTGCAATAGGTGTTTTTCTGGCCATATTTTTAGGAGACATTTGCTCAAAATACAGGGAGAAATTGTTAGATCAGCAGATTTGAGTGATTATTTTAAACAAAAAAAAATAACCACTTCATGCAAATTTGTATCCCTGGATTCCCGTGAAAAAAAACATTTGGTAAAAGTGTTATTTTTTTATGGCTTAGTCTAAATGTTCTAAGTTTTAGACTTTTTCAGGCCATGCGATGGTTGACAAAATAACAATTTTACACTGTTCAAGTTGTATCTCTAAATGCATAAATGCCCTCAAAAACTTCTAAACTCTCAGAATATGTACGCTGAACCACTGAAATCTGCTATTTTACCTATTCTTCTAAAATTTTTGAACGAAAAAAAGAAAAAGAAAAGAAAAACGTATAACATTTAGAATACGTATTTTCTTATTGAAAACGAATAACAAAAAGCTTACTGTACAACATTAATCAAAGCATATGTGCGTATATACATAACCGTATATATAATAAAATGCGTATACACAGCAATTATGGTTATATAAATACAATTACGATTGTAGTTTTTCATAAGTAGAGACTGTAGAGACTTGTATATTTGGATCTGTCCTGTCAGAATTGCCCAGGACGCGTAAATGCGAGCGGGCAGCGGGAAGAGGACCGTGTGTCAGAGGAATATGAGGCAAAAATAAGGAGAAGCAGGAATGAAAGAGAGCAGAGCATTAAATGAGCGAGGGTGGCGCTCCCGCAAGGCAGACGTGTGAGGCGGCACACCATACAAGAGAGGGACCACCGCATCTTTTCACCGCATAACAATCGATCAGTCATTTTAAACGAAAAGTCAAATCCATCGCCGTCGTTTTAATTCCTGCACCACTGAAATTTCTGCACCACTGAAATTTCTCCATCACGGGACTCGAAACACGTGGGGCTCGATGCTTGATGCCAGCAGATCTGCAATGCATTCCACGATTTATCTGTCGATGGTTGGTATACCGGCCGTGGAGCAATGGGCTCTGAGAGAGCATTTGCCGCCGGTTGTCTGTTTGACTGTGGTTAAAAAGCTTTCCTCGCTTTGAATTCCGACCCCACCCGACTAGATAAGGAGACGAAACCGAAATGATCCGCACGCGATTGGGATGTCTGGACTCTGGACCGCATTCCGAGGTCATTATGCGTAATTCGGGCTTTAAGAGTAATTTAATCTGTCGGATGCGATGGAATCGATGAGGGCAGGTCCACTGTGCGTGTGAGGGAGAAGCGCCGAATGCTGGGGAAATGGCTACGTTTCGGGAGTAATCGCCTGAAGGTGACGGGCGGGTTGGTTTTTTCTTAAGACAAATTAGTCCTGGGTTGGTTAGAACTTGGAATTTGCGGCTGTTGTTGCCGGATTGAAGTTTCCGTTTTCTTGTTAGCCTATTTTAGCCCTAGTTGTCCGGCGAATTTATAATAAATTGATGGTAGCTAGTCTCAGGCACAGCACAGCACAGCCTACGGCTCTTCTGTAGTGCAGTGTACGCTGGCTCGCTGTGAGTGTCGTGTCATATTTGCGTGAGCAATGGAAAGAGAGACTTGAATGTCGAGAAATGTGAGTTGGGTTGATGGGATTTTAGAAAGGCTGTCTGATTTGGCCTGGTGGTAGGTTCTTGAGAACGATATCTTTCTTCATCTCGATTTTGCTTTTTCGTTTTTTTTCCTCTTTTACATCTCCACACAGATTTGTGTTTTTACCATTTTTCTCTGTTTCTCGACCGTTTCACGACTCTTCTCTGGTCCCCCGTACACCTCCCGCCCCTAGGTTTCTCGCCCTTTACATTGCTGCTGTCTGTTGTTAGTAATTCATGCGTTATTGCATCTCGCTTTGATATGGTTATCTTGCCTTGAGGCCTCCCCCATGGTATTTGCATGCCGCGAAATTCACTCCCGCCCGCCCTTCAAAAGGATCTGCAGAGGCTAGAATTTGCTTCTAGGGTTGGAGATTGATTTTTTATGCTGTTGTTGCTCAGGTTTTCTTTACATGATTTTGCAAGATGCTGAATACAATGCCAGAGGATTCAGAAACTGAGTGCGGTGACACGGATTCCCAACGTCCAGGGATTCGAACTTGTGACCAGAGCTCCACGAGTCGCGAGATTCGAAACGATCCGTGTTGCAAGAGCCATGAATCTACGTTTGTTGGCTTGAGCTCGGCAACGGACAAGAACGATGCGTTTTCCTGTGGGAATGAGGAGGAGAAAATGAAAACGCGGTTTTCTG
>JASDQU010374728.1:20607-32118 GCA_032191745.1 Picea mariana | reverse complement strand
CGCCATAACCCAAATAAAATTTAAGTATGGGATAAGGGAAATGAGTGGAGTGGAGTGGGTAAGTATGGCGGTTTCCCACGAATGATAGAATATAATATTTTTAAAGGTATTGAACCAGACACATGAATATTTTTAAGGGTCTTGGGCTCGAAAATTGAAGAAAACCAGGGTCTTGAACCTGAAAATTTGAATACGTAAGAAATTAGCTTTATTCCACATGGAAGAAACACTGTTTTCCGCTTAAAACTTTAAACCTGGATATCTTGAGCATACAAACTTTGATTTCTGATTTGAAAAATGCATGGCGAAGCTGGGACCGAGGACTATACAAGGAACTTATAATAGTTCAAAAATTTTCATCTTGTGATATCATTTGTTTTATTAATCAAAGAGTGGGAAAATATAGATGACCAAATTTTGGTCAACAACTGGCTCCAACTGCATGACAATGACCCCCTGTGGGTTGTCGAGAACACCAAAATATCTAGATCAATTGCCTTCTCCATTGGTTTATGGAGTCATATTCAAAATGAACTCTTGTAAATTTTATTCTTTCATGGAGTTATCTTTAAACTTCAATACAAAGATTGCCTTATTTTGCAAAACTGAACTGAAGAAACAAAATATGTACATACATGATCTACCTACCCTAATTTACCTAAAAGAAAGGGTCACCTTAGGTGTATGTAGATTTCCAATGGATCCATTTGAGCATCCAATTGACTTGTGAAATGGGCTCCAAAAATAAGAAAAAGATTGGGGCTGCTACAAATGAATCAAGAGCATGAAAATTAGGAGCATGCCCAAAATGTACCACAATGGGATCAAGCAATGTGTGCAGAAGACTTGTTTGCATTAGTGGAATGACAATACTTTCGAAACGATATTCAATATAATCTACTCTTGGTTTCCAAAGAGTGCTGCTATCCTCAATCAAATGAGAATTTTTTTTCTTGAAAACATTCTTTTATTCTTCTTTCTCCACATTCAAGATTCTTGTTTCATTGGCAATGTCTTGACAATGTTCTTCTTCTATGCAATGGCTATCTTCTTTGTTCTCAAAATTGTTTTCTTCCATCAATTCTTCTTTATTTTGGCTGAATTCTTCTTGCACAATTGGCGGAGACTCTTTAATTTCTTCCTTATATGGAGTATATGAGATGTTGATATCCTTTTCCTTGGTCTTTGCAATTCTTGCCTTCATTCTCAACAACAAGATTTGATTCAAAAAAGTATTGCAGTGTTTCATGATATTCTTCTTCTGAATCATTCATTTCATCTTTTTGTGTCCATGTGGGAGAGGGTGGATGGCCGACAACATATGGAATGAACTCTTCAATAAACAAAGTTCTAGTACATCCCAATTGGTAATGGTTCCAGGTGGCAATGAACTATACCATTCAAGAGCATTCCCACGTAAAGTTTGCAAGAATAATCTACATGTAACATTATATTTAGTGAGATTGAAAATTTCACGTGCACATTGGAATCTAAACAAATGTTGCTCTGCATCCTCCAAATAATTCCTAAAGAATGTAGAAATTTTTTCCATAGAAATATTGGTCATCTGAAAATTTTCTTCTGGTAGATTTAGAGGACCTCTATGTAGTCGCCTTCTTCTTTGGGCAGTTGTTCCTTTTGATGCAACTCTTGAAACCATTGATGGGATTGATGAAGAATATAAATGAGAATTATGAAATGAATTAAATCTTTCATTTTGAGTTTCTCCAATGGAGTTTCTAGGGAGTTCATTCTCCTGAATCTTTGGTGCTTCTCATTTCTTTTTGAAATTATAAAAAAAGTGAGATGTGCTTAAAATAAACAACATTTTGCTTGAATCTTCTTTTCAAAACTTTGAAGCATGGAGATTTCTGGTTCCTCAAATATCTTGAAAATAAATTGGTCCCTAGTGGAGTTGCCAAAAATGTTAGCGCTTGAATCCGTCAAGACCGAAACAACAACCTGATGAGGACATTAGTCCCCCTTCATTTTTAGAGAGGTGGTTCACCTCTTTGGCTAAAAGATATATCTTTGAATATCTTGGAGTAGGGAGAGTGATAGACAACAAACCCAAAATATTTATTGCTTGGATTCAAATGAAAATGGTTCTTCAATAACCCAATATGATCTTTATGTGCAACAAGAAGTTCTTTACAAATAAAAGATTGAAGAGGAACTTCAACATTAGAATTAAATTGTGATTAACATTACACACAATCGTCTTAATCATATATAAACGCATCCATATCTTGTTCATAAGAAATAGGAGAGAATAATATGATCATCTCAAAGAATTTTAAAAGAGTACTGCTATCAATATCGAAAGAGAATTTTATAGGTCAACTTCAAATATCTCATACTTAAAACTCAAAGTTACAAGATACAGTCAAGATCAACCCCAAAGCAATTCTTTGTGGAGTTTATTCATGAAAAATGTTCTTCATTACAAAATATTTGACAGTGATGTATATGGCTGTAAATAATTCATGATCATATAAGAACAATATGTAGAAGAATACAAGAAGAACACTTAAGAACTCATGCTTGTGCCCAACTCTGATATTCAAGCATAAAGCTATGAGAAATGGTGTAGAAGAAATAGAAAAAATGGAGAAGATGGAGATTTTTTTCTTTTGATTAGAAGTTTGATTGTGTATCCATGGATGTACCTTCTTCTTCCTCTGATATTCTGCCTCGCCCCTCTGACAATACTGATTATTGGACCTTTTTATGAAGTCTTTATTCTCTTTTTAAGAAGAGATTCTCTAACTACTTGAGTAGTTAGGGTTTTCTTCCTCTCTTGAAATTCCCGTACAAGTTTCTTCTTGAAACATTCCCTTTAATTAATGCTTCATTAATTCTCCATTAATGAACTCACATAATTAATATAATTATATTGAAAATGGGTCCCTTTCGTTTTTTAATAAAAGTTTTAATTAAACTTATATTTTTAAAATTTAATTAATTTCCCTTTAAAAGAGGATGACTATGTTTTAATTTTCTGGGAATAATAATAATTTTTTTAGCCATGGAAATCATTTCATATGTGATATTCGTTGTCTTATCTTTCCAAATATATAACATTTTCCCAAATCCGTCACCCAGATCTCAAGAGATGAGCTCGTGAAGTTGAATTGTCACGTAGACTCATTAAAAATACACCCGACTGATATTTTAATTTCTAGGGAAAATATAGTAACCTTCATCCTTTTAAACCTATACCGTAATATTCTAAGTTGAAATACATTTCCAATGGAATAAATTTTGTGCTATTATGACACCTAGAGCTCAAGTTATGACCCCCAGAAGATTAACACTTGGCCACCGTTAATCAAAATTCATGGGCAAATCTGGGCTGTTGGATTAATTTCGTGCTCTCCACTAATTAGTTGCCACATGTAAGGATCTTATTGGATCCCATGTGGCACCAATCCATGATATCTATGTGGCATGATCTTATTAGATGCCAAATGTAATAATCTTATTGGTTAAGAAATGAATATTATAAAAAGGTTATGAATTAAATATTATAAAAAAATTATGGTATAATTTCTTATGAAAAGGGGATAAATGTGGGAGGCAAGTGAGTGTAGGAAAGGGGGAAAGGGTAGTGTAGGGGGAGGGTAAAAATGTAAGTGGAAGAAGAGGGGAGGGAGAAATGTAGGGAGCGAAGTGAGGGGGAGTGAGGTGAGGTAAGGGAGAGGCGGGGTGAGTGTGTTGGAGTATCGGGTTGGCGGGTATGAGGAAGTGAGGAATGAAGGGGAGTGGGTGAGTCTAGGTTTTAAAAAAANAAAAGATTCTAAGTATGATATAAAGGAAAAAGGGAAGTGAGGAAGGTGAGGGGGAGTAGTGGGGGATTATTTTGAGGGGAGAGGAAGTGGGAGAGGGGGTGAAATCAGTGTGTCAGAGGTGGATGTGAGGTAAGTGAGGGGGAAAGATGAGGGAGTTATGGCGAGTCCGACCGATCTCCATAACCCAAATAAAATTTAAGTATGGGATAAGGGAATGGAGTGGAGTGGGTAAATGAGTATGGTGGGTTCCCACGAGTGATAGAATATGAGATTTTTAAAGGTGTTGAACTTGACACATGAATATTTATAAGGGTCTTGGGCCCAAAAATTGAAGAAAACTAGGGTCTTGGACCCAAAAATTTGGATACGTAAGAAATTAGCTTTATTCCACATGGAAGAGGTTCCATTTTCCACTTAAAACGTTAAACTTGGATATCTTGAGCATACGAACTCATATTTCTGATCTGAAAAATGAGTGGCGAAGCTAAGACTGAGGACTATACAAGGAACTTATAATAGTTAAAAAAAAATCATCTTCTGATATAATTTATTTTATTAATTCAAGGGCGGGAAAATATAGATGACCAAATTTTGGTCAACACTACACCATGATCTAAAAATCAAGAAGACTTGAAAAACTTGAAAACTTATTGCAAGTGAATGTTATGTGTTTAAAGCAAAAGGATCAGTTTGCAACACATAAATTAAAGGATTACTTATGCAAATTACACATAGACAACAGCATAATCAATGTACATAAACACATAAGCACAAAAATTGATAAAGGAGTTCACCCCTCTTATGGGCTACATCTCCTGGTCCAACTTCCAATGGATCATTATTATTAATTGCTCAAAAAGTGCTCAAAAACATGTCTTAAAATGCTCAAACTGACAAACCGACTACTCCAATGGCTTCCCAGCGTCCCAAAACCCCTGTCTGGGCTCTTTCGGCACCTCAATCGGTCGAAAAACGAAGAAGTTAGGCCTCCTGGAAGTCTCCCTCTTCAAGCTTGTTGTCTCTGGTTCTACAATTCGCACCCTCCTTGAATGAACCTGGCTCACACGCATTTTAAAGCGTGAAAACCCAACCCCGTACGCAACCGCGCCAACGATGCAAACTGTAGAATGGTTAAGGGTGCACCAGCTCCTAACTGCCTCGGCACCTAGGCGTATGGCCATGTGACCTCGCGCTTTGATAAAAAGTGGTTAACGCCGTTTTAAAACCATGTAACCAATTCTCGCTCTCCAGGTCGGGGTCATATGAATTACAATGTAACCGTGGCTTACAAAAGAACCCACACGCCAACGGTCGGGGGTTAAACGATATGTGGCATGGTCGTATGTATAGTGCAAAGAACCGCGGGTCGGGGCTAAGCCCTGGCCCGATTCCCCCGTCAAAACAAAACAAATGCAACTTAAATGAAATGTTGCCCACATTCATAACATGGAATAAGCGGTGGCTTGTTGGCTAGCGGAGTTTCATTGGAACGTTGTATAGTGGGGGAGGTCCGGGGTCGAACCCCGCGGACTCCCATAAAATTTTATAAAACCAAATAGCCAAACCCGGGGTGCCACGTGGCAGCTCTCGATTGGGCCACATGGCACCCATCCATTGCTCAAAAAAATGCCACGTGTCGACATCTAATTCGATAGCTGCCAACCAATCAACACCTGCCACTTCACCACTGTACGTTCATCGTACGGACTGTACGACCCTACCATGTCATACCGTACGGACTGTACGAACTGTACAGACAGGTACAGTCAGCATCAAACTTTTGCCTGTTTGGCTTGACGAACAGATCACGATATCTTCTCCATACGGACTCCGTTTGACAAAGTAAATATATCGCCAGAATCAGGAAGACAAGACAGACGTAATGGCATTTCTTTCATCGCATTCCGAGCACTTTGAAATTTGAGCAAAATTTGATCCCCTGATCACACCATCTATGCCCTTTTCAAAGGGTCCCTCTATTTGGGGGACACTGTTCGTGTCCTCTTTTTCATCCACTAGTATACCTAGAATTCCCATGTCCATCCCATCTGTTCTGATTCCCACAACTGGATCTATTTCTAGTGGGGGATGAGCCTTAGTTTCCGGATCGAGGGTGAAATTCCTTCCACCTCTGCCATTCCTATGAGTGGATCGACATTGTTGATTGTTGGTTTTCATTTTGGGTGGAACTTTCTTAGTAGTTTTGGGGTTGTCCCTCGTTAGTATGGGGTCAGTAATATGTGAGGAGGGTTCAATTTCTTGTGGGGTAGCACACCCTTCCCTGGGGGCACATCTCTTCGGGGAAAATTTTCATAATGGGGAGGCTATCCCTTTATCCATACCTCTAGTCTCGAGGGGTTTTTCCCTGGAACTAACATTGGGAACATATTTCCTTTAGGGTCTACACCTACCTCTGGGGGTAATCCGCTTGGGGAAACATCTAGTCATGGGAGTATCCATGCTCTTAGGAGTGCAACCATACTTGTGGTAACTTACTATTCTGGAACACCACAACCCTCCAACAACACAAATGTAGGGAGAACACAAGGTTCATCTGAGACTTTCGGAGCTTTGTCTTCATCCCAGTATTCATTTTCTCACATGTCGTTGCCTTTCCTTGCAACATTAAACTTGTTTGATTTATCACGTTTTAAAACTGACCTTATTGACCATAATCCTTCATGGCTGGCCATGCCTGCTAAGCTACCATCAAACATGCCCAAGTTCGATGTAAATATGGGAGAATACCCCTCCATGCACATAATTACATAGCATTTTTGGTTCTCATTCAATCACTTAATGGAAGATAGTGTAATGTTGCATCTTTTCCAGAGATTCCTAACTGGAAGTGCCACAAAATGGTATATTGAATTACAAGGCACTTCCTTCAAAAGTTTTAACGACTTGGTGATGACGTTTCTAACACATTATAAATTTCCTAGATAGTATGAGATTGGAACATAGCTCTTGACATATTTGGGACAAGACATCTCCACCCACATTTACGATCATATACATGATTGGAGACAAAGACGTAGGATGATCAAGACCCAAATTCTCGATAAGCTCTTGATGGAGTGGTTCACAAATTCTCTCTTACCACCCATTTCCAAGGATGTAGCTATGGCTAGGGAGGCTACCAAAGAGAAAGCCATCATGTGTTCCCAACACTTAGATTTGATTTATTCTTAGTCAGACACTCTCTATGATATTATCCCGCATGGTACTAGGCTGTTGACAGATACCAAAAATCCAAACCTAGGACCCCATGCTAATGGTGTGGTGGGTTATGTATCCCATGCCTATGTGGGATAGTTATCTGACCAAATGGGTTACACATATATTTTTTTTACACCCATTGGCTATTGTTTCTAATGCTCAAACTATTACGGTCCCCACTCAAACCTATGAGGTCAATTTCATGCAGTCCACGCAACCGAAGAAACAACCTGGAGGAAAAAATAAGCCGAACAAAAATAAAATTTCAACATTGAGCAAGCGACAACTCCCACCCAAAACAATCAAGGGGGCGACATGAAAGAGAAAAATAAGAGTCAGTTCCCCTGCAATATTTGTGGGGAGGAACATCCTACTCATTATTTCCCCCAGAAGGATGACGTCCATCGATTTTTGGCTCAGAAAAATACCCCCCAACAACCTGTTGTCCTAATTCATCTTGTATCCATAAACCTCAACACATGGTTGCAACAAATCCTGCCCCTATGCAAGGGGGCATGGTAGGTACCCCTCAGTATGAGGGGTCATTCTTGAATGCTTCATTTTTCATGTGTGACTAGACGATCAATCTACATACTCAAGTAAAGAACTATGGTAATTCTGAGCCTACTCATGATGTGCCGGAGTCAACATATTCTTCCCATCATGGTGACCCTTTTTAGATTAAGAAGCCATTATTCAAGACACCACTTCGCCCCATGAAGGGCATTCTTTGACGAATGACACATAACCTGAATACATGGGATGCCATCAACAACAATATTGTGGACGACTTGGCCCAGGTACCATGTGCCATGTTCCCACTCAAAGTTCTCCAAAGCTCCCCAACGCAACAAAAAACATTGTTGTTTGCAATAGGTGGGGTTGATCCCTCATAATCAAGTTTGATAACCTTTGATTTTGATCAAGTTCATCATAGGATTTCCCATCAAATCAATTTCCAGATCAAAGGGAGAACGATGGGGAAAAATATCTTTCGCACTATGATTGATGAAGGAGCCTCGACTTGTATTATGTCTATGTCATGTTATAAGTCCTTGACTCTCCAAAGATTGACACATTTGCAAATTTTTTGAAATCATTCGATGGACATATGCTCCAGCTCCATGGGATTATCACCGCCTTACCCATCAATTTAGGTGATAATATTCTCTCTATTGTTGTGTAGGTTGTTGATGTACCTCTTGAGTACAATTTGTTACTTGGGCGCACTTGGTTCTATGAGATGACTGCAATTGTCTCATTCATCTTTAGGGTATTTCACTTCCCTCATCAAGGAAGAATAGTGACAATCGATCGACTTGTGTTTTGTACCCCATACCTTGGATCCAATGCGAGGTCTAATGTACCCTTTGTCAGTGATACCAAACATTCTTACATGAGGTTTGGTGCGAAGATGTTCAAAAACTCTTTTCTCATGGGAACATTCCCTTCCCCCCCACCACCTACTAATGCGAATGTTTCTCCAATCAACATGATTTCATCATTTGCTAGTGGATCCCTTAGGTATATCGATCCTTGGGTGGCACCTCATCCCAAGGATGTTGAATCATATGGTGTTTCCATGCCACTTACCCCGGTAGAGATTTCCTACCAAGAAATCTAGTCATCATCCTATGACTCTGAGTGGGATATCCCTCAGGATGTGGAATCTAATCAATACCCAAAGCCTTCATGGGACATTAATCCCCTTCCAGTTTTAGATGACTTCCTTGATCTCAAAAGTTCCTTTGATGAAGCTATCATGGAGGTTTCACCCGATAATCCATGGGAGGATCTGCACCATCACACGTCTTTTCTTCCCAATTTGGAACAATTAGAGGATGACATTAAAAATTCTATCACCACTGATAATTCTCAATGGTACCAATCTCCCATTATGATTCATGATGTATTTTCAAAAAGGAATTTGGAGAATATTTTAAAACTATTCCCATTGACATTTCCCAGAAGCCAGGTGTCGTGGAACACATATTTATAGGCGTTGATTTTTCTCTCTAAGAATTTGAACTATATACAACCCTATTCAAATAATTTTGTGATGTTTTTTCGTGGTAATATGAAGAAATACCTTGCAATGACCCCCATATTGTCAAACACAAAATTAAAACATATGACAGAACCAAGCTGGTCCGGTAGAAACTCTGGCCTTTCAACCCAAAGAAATTTTCTTCCATCAAGGTGGATGTCTAAAAGCTTCTTCGTGCACAATTTATCTATCCAGTTCCCTCGACTGAATGGGTTTCCAACCTCATTCTGATTGCTAAGAAACATGGCACTATTAGTTTCTAATTCGATTATAGGGTTTTGAACAAATCTTGTCCAAAGGATAATTATCCAGCCTCGTTCATTGATTAGATTATCGATGAATATTCCAGGAGTGAAATATTCTCATTCATGAATGGTTTCTTTTGCTATAATCAAATCTAGATCAAACCAGAGGATTGGAACACGACTGCCTTCATTTGTCCTTGGGGTACTCTTTCTTATCAAAAGTTGCCATTTGGTCTTAAAAACACTGGAGCCACCTTCCAACGGGCCATGTATAACATGTTTCATGAAATCAAACAGATTGTAGAGGCGTATTTAAATGATTTGGCTACTCTTTCCAAGTGGATTATCTTGATCACTTGCGGGTCATTTTCACCCGATACTAATACTATAATATTCGTTTGATTCCATATAAATCCATATTTTGTGTGGTGTCTGGATGATTGATAGGTTTCATTGTATCCAAGTATGGGATTATGTTTGATCCCTTGAAGGTTGAGGCCATTGTCAACTTTCCTCCTCCTCGTACCATTATCCAACTCTAAATTTTGTAAGGGAAGACAAACTTCTTGTGTAGATTCATTTTCAACTATGTCGAGATCACAAAAGATTTTATACGCTTGTTGAAGAAAGGTGTAACTTTTGTGTGGGATGGTAATTTGACACCTTGAAGAAGGCCTTGATGTCAAATCCCTTATTAATCCCTCCCAATTATGGTCGAGACTTCCTACTCAATCTCACAGCATCTGAATCCACCATAGGAATGGTGCTCATTGAAGTTACCCTCATTGTTTTCAAGATACTCAAAACAGTCAAAGGGAAACTAAAGCTCGGTGTTCTATTACAAGAGATACATGCTAGAGATGAAGTACAATATTTCTTTTCCCAATAAATGAAAACAACCTTAAGGACTAGGAAAGGGACAAATTTACTAATAGTTTCAAGCACAAACTCTTCATAAGACAATGAACACTCTAATGATTTTACTCGATGGACATCATCATAAAATAATTAAGTTACAAATATCATGATATGTTATAAGATTTTGAATCTTTTCTACACAAATCAATGATCTTCCTTTTACGTTCTTGAAATCGACTCCATCATAAAAGGTTCAAGTATAGAAAAACATGCTTGTAGATAAGGATTGTATCTAGATTTTAACTCATCAAACCTTGTTTTGAGAACCAAGCGGAAAAACTTGTGATACTACAACATCGATTAGTTGGTAAATAAGACTTTGCAAGAGACATAACCATCTACAAATTGATCAATAGTGTTTTCAAAGTTATCTTGTATCCTAAAAAACAAGGCCATGAACAATTGATATGATTCTTCCTCAGGCTGTAAAGTATTCCTACAACAACTACTTTCAACGGTGTAGGATAGTAATCTATTCAAATTTGAATGTTAGAATGAATATTGCTGAAGTGAACATGGATCTTCTAGTTGTACTTCTCAGAGATTTCTGCACAAGGTTTCCTTATGATAACTAGGGTTAAGCCAAACTTTTATCCAACCAACAAAAATTAAATGCATCACATGAAAATAAGAAATATTCTATGAAAAAAGAAACTTAGACTAAAGCAAGCCATCACAAGATGCAAAATAAACTAACAACAAATGATGGATTTTATTGAAGAAACCAAGACAAGTCCAGATCTATGCTATGCAAGCAAAAAGAAAAGAAAACATGTGAACTATGCATACAGAAAGGAATAAACAAACTATGTTACTCCTATTCCTACTCTATCCTGCAGTGTCTAAAAGAAGGCTAAGTGAAAGCATAATTCCAGTGTAGCCAATCAATTAACTCCAAACCTAGAATTGTATGTTAATCAAAATTCAACTGTAGAAAATGGAGCAGTGAGGGAACAAAGATATGAAGAATTGATTCAAGCAAATTTCTACCTAGCATGTTAAACTTTCAGCGTTATGGTTCATGGGAAATGTAGACATGTAGTATTCCTCCAACCAAGATTCAATTCCATTATAAAGATTACAATGAACACAATAGGACTATTGGAAGGAATTCAAAAATGAATGGCATACCTGAAAAAACTCAAAAATGAAATTCGTATGCAATGTACCTTGTGAGAGAGTTTTGGTGTATGTGGTATCATTCATTCTAGGGGTCGAATCAAGACAATGAGAAGTTGACATAATCATTGATCGAAACAAAAGTGCATCATTATCCTAGAAAATCCCCCCG
>JASDQU010374728.1:2404-13984 GCA_032191745.1 Picea mariana | reverse complement strand
CCCCCCCCCCCCCCCCCACCTACTAATGTGAATGTTTCTCCAATCAACATGATTTCATCATTTTCTAGTGGATCCCTTAGGCATATCGATCCTTGGGTGGTACCTCATCCCAAGGATGTTGAATCATATGGTGCTTCCATGCCACTTACCCTGGTAGAGATTGCCTACCAAGAAATCTAGTCAGCATCCCCTGACTCTAAGTCGGATATCCCTCAGGATGTGGAATCTAATCAATACCCAAAGCCTTCATGGGCCATTAATCCCCTTCCAGTTTTAGATGACTTCCTTGATCTCAAACTTTCCTCTGATGAAGCTATCATGGAGGTCACAGTTTCACTCGATAATCCATGGGAGGATCTGCACCATCACACGTCTTTTCTTCCCAATTTGGAACAATTAGAGGACGACATTAAAAATTCTATCACCACTGATAATTCTCAATGGTACAAATCTCCCATTATGATTCATGATGTATTTTCAAAAGGGAATTTGGAGAATATTTAAAAAACTATTCCCATTGACATTTCCCAGAAGCCAGGTGTCATGGAACACATATTTATAGGCGTTGATTTTTCTCTCTAAGAATTTGAACTATGTACAACCCTATTCAAATAATTTTGTCATATTGTTTCTTGGTAATATGAAGAAATACCTAGCAATGACCCCCATATTGTCGAACACGAAATTAAAATGTATGACAGAACCAAGCTGGTCTGATAGAAACTATGGCCTTTCAACCCAAAGAAATTTGCTTCCATCAAGGTGGATGTCTAAAAGCTTCTTCATGCACAATTTATCTATCCAGTTCCCTTGAATGAATGGGTTTCCAATCTCGTTCTGATTGCTAAGAAACATGGCACTATTAGTTTCTATTTCGATTATAGGGATTTGAACAAATCTTGTCCAAAGGATAATTATCCAGTCTCGTTCATTGATCAGATTATCGATGAATATTCTAGGAGTGAAATCTTCTCATTCATGAATGGTTTCTTCTGCTATAATCAAATCCAGATCAAACCAGAGGATTGGAACAAGACTGACTTCATTTGTCCTTGGGGTACTCTTTCTTATCAAAAGTTGCCATTTGGTCTTAAAAACACCAGATCCACCTTCCAACGGGCCATGTATTACATGTTTCATGGAATCAAATAGATTGTAGAGGCATATTTAAATGATTTGGCTACTCATTCCAAGTGGATGATCTTGATCACTTGCAAGTCATTTTCACCCGATACCGATACTATAATATTCGTTTGATTCCACATAAATGCAAATTTTGTGTGGTGTCTGGATGATTGATAGGTTTCATTGTATCCAAGTATGGGATTATGGTTGATCCCTTGAAGGTTGAGGCCATTTTCAACTTTCCTCCTCCTTGTACCATTATCCAACTCTAAATTTTGTAAGGGAAGACAAACTTCTTGTGTAGATTCATTGTCAACTATGCTGAGATCACAAAATATTTTATATGCTTGTTGAAGAAAGGTGTAACTTTTGTGTGGGACGGTAATTTGACACCTTGAAAAAGGCCTTGATGTCAAATCCCTTATTAATCCCTCCCGATTATGGTCGAGACTTCCTACTCAATCTCGTAGCATCTGAATCCACCATAGGAATGGTGCTCATTGAAGTTACCCTAATTTTTTTCAAGATACTCAAAACATTCAGAGGGAAACTAAAGCTCGGTGTTCTATTACAAGAGATACATGCTAGAGATGAAGTACAATATTTCTTTTCCCAATAAATGAAAACAACCTTAAGGACTAGGAAAGGGACAAATTTACTAAGAGTTTCAAGCACAAACTCTTCATAAGACAATGAATACTCTAATGATTTTACTTGATGGACATCATCATAAAATAATTAAGTTACAAATATCATGATATGTTATAAGATTTTGAATCTTTTCTGCACAAATCAATGATATTCCTTTTACATTCTTGAAATCAGCTCCATCATAAAAGGTTCAAGTATAGAAAATCATGCTTGTAGAGAAGGATTGTATCCAGATTTTAACTCATCAAACTTTGTTTTGAGAACCAAGCAAAACAAATTGTGATACTACAACATCGATTAGTTGGTAAATAAGACTTTGCAAGAGACATAACCATCTATAGATTGATCAATAGTGTTTTCAAAGTTATTTTATATCCTAAAAAACAAGGCCATGAACAATTGATATGATTCTTCCCCAGGCTGTAAAGTATTCCTACAACAGCTACTTTCAGTGGTGTAGGATAGTAATCTATTCAACTTTGAATGTTAGAATGAATATTGCTGCAGTGAACATGGATCTTCTAGTTGTACTTCTCAGAGAATTCTGCACAAGGTTTCCTTATGATAACTAGGGTTAAGCCAAGCTTTTATCCAACCAACAAAAATTAAAATGAATCACATGAAAATAAGAAATATTCTATGAAAAAAGAAACTTATACTAAAGCAAGCCATCACAAGATGCAAAATAAACTAACAACAATTGATGGATTTTATTGAAGAAACCAAGACAAGTCCAGATCTATGCTATGCAAGCAAAAACAAAAGAAAACATCTAAACTATGCATACAGAAAGGAATACACAAACTATGTTACTCCTATTCCTACTCTATCTTGCAATGTCTAAAAGAAGACTAAGTGAAAGCATAATTCCAGTGTAGCCAATCAATTAACTCCAAACCTACAATTGTATGTTAATAAAAATTCAACTGTAGAAAATGGAGCAGTGAGGGAACAAAGATATGAAGAATTGATTCAAGCAAATCGCTACCTACAATGTTAAATTTTCAGCGTTATGGTTCATGGGAAATGTAGACATGTAGTATTCCTCCAACCAAGATTCAATTCCATTATAAAAATTACAATGAACACAATAGGACTATTGGAAGGAATTCAAAAATGAATGACATACTCGACAAAACTCAAAAATGAAATTTGTATGAAATGCACCTTATGAGAGAGTTTTGGTGTGGGTGGTATCATTCATTCTAGGGGTCGAAGAAAGACTATTAGAAGTTGACATAATCATCGATCGAAACCAAAGTGCATCATTATCCTGGAAAATCCCCCCGAGTACACATTTTACATAACCCACATGCTGAGAGAAGAGATGATAGTTGATAGTTTGAGGGAAAAATTGAGTGAAAGATAACTCCAAGCCTTCTTCTATAACATCATTGAAATCATGTGAGGAGTTTTGAAGTATTGAGATAAAATCCTAGGAGTGATGCATCTACGCTTGAGGATTATCATCATGTGATTCTAGAGCAGATTGAGACGAAAAAATTTCTTGAATAAACTCAATGTTTCTCATGCCTTGCATGGTGATGGGATGTTCATTTTGAGATTTCTTCACGGGGACCCACAAATTCGTTGTGCTATGCATACCTTGAATTTTTTGTTGTTAACATCTGTGTGTTGGAATAAAAAATTTCATATTTCACAAGATCAATGAATGATATATTGATGCTCACATTCAATTCCAGAATTAAAAAACATCCATCAAAAACAGATTCATAATGATCATATTCCGATTCTACATGTTCCAGAAATTCAAATTATGAAGTATTGATAACATTATGTATCATGGGTAGACTGTCATTAAGAGAGAGTGTTTGATCGATAAAAGTTGGGTACTCTTCTTGTTCTGGTTTATCATTTAGTGTTTCATCATTGAAAGAGTAATGCAAAGACTTCACTGCATGATAAATAGGCAGATGCTAATGCAATTGATTATCATCAAACAAATTTGTATAAAGGGAATGAAGATCTTTGGATTTTGAAAATGACAAGATTTTTTCAACAAGAGATTCATCACTAACCAAAGTATATTCATGATTGTATGAAGGGGAGACATTAGATGGTTCACACTCTAGGTCTAAGGGGTTTATGATTTCCAGTAAGGATTCCCCTATCGCTTCAATAGAGTGTTGATTAGAGATCATGTATCCCCTGTCCTTCATGATTAGATCTGATTCTCATGAATGAGAGGTAATTTGATTATTCAGATCATATCCTTCAGAAACATAAACGAGATATGAAAACCAATTAAGGATTTTTTGTTTTGAGGGTTTGTCGGTTTCAGGAAATCTATAGTAAATCTACATGATTCTTTGAAATAAATCATCTACAGATTCGTTTATGATTTTATGAAATTCTGTAAGTTCATTAATAAGTTCATCATAAGCATAATATTCACGAGGAACAATAAATATTTCCATGAATTGTTTCTAGTTATGAATCTATTTCACTGGCAATGTCCTAAACCAGGATTTAATCCACCCTTTGAATGTGAGGATAAACAATCAACATGTTTCATTGTCCTAGGAAATATTAATATTTTTTCAAGTGTTTTTAAACCGATTAAGATGCACGAATGCGGAGACATACCCTTCATCATCAAATTTGGGGTTTGATAAGAGATTAACTATCTCGACTGAGATACCCTCGGTGGGTATCAAAAGACTCAAATGGTCATCCCATAAGGAGATATGGAGAGGAGCCATGGGCTGGTCAGAAGTTAATGAAATGACTCCACATAGGCAGGCTTATCATCTTACCCTCCTTCTAGTGCCAATTCTATTGACGAGGCTAAAATTCCCTGCAAAAATATGTTAAGTACCAAAGAACTGAATACAAAATACCACAATAGTACCAAATATATGTGAATACAATTACCACACAAGATATATGGAACAATATAGAAAACCACCACTTTATTATAAGAAAACCCTTGAGGTAGGGCAACACCATACAATGGATCCTATTATGAAAGGGATCCTCTCCTGTTCACTTGCCTCTTCGAGGGGGCTTCCTCCTATTGAGATACCACTCCAAATCCAATAATTCTCTTCTATACCTCATTACATTTCTTGAATCCCTTTATATAGTGCTACCAACCACCTAAGAACATTCTAGAGGAAGAACCTTCTAGAAGCAGAACCTTCTAAGAAGTCCTATTACATTTATTATATCTAACTACCATAGTGGGCCTTATTTAATACTAGAGTGGACCTAGTCCACCTTACATTTAATGGCCTCTACTATTATAACTATGGGACCTTTGGGCCCCCCACTACCTCTCTAGATAACTAAAATTCGACCCCCCTTATGAAAGCATTGGCCTCAACGCTTGTTATGAGGGTGTACAACCATATACAAGGGTCCCATGGATAAGTGTGGACCATAGTGCTGAAGTAGACTATAGAACCAGGGTCCCATGTAGAAATGAAAGCCACCATGTTGAAGTATTCCAAATGCCATTGTAAACCAGGGTATCCTATCCAAGTGCTCATGTGAACTCCACATAGAAGATATCAGAACGTAATAACCAACTAAAAATGATGTTCCAAAGACCAACACCTGTCATGTGGATCTAAATAAGAAGATCCATCCACATAGTGGGAAATGGTTGTAACTGAATCTGGAAGGAATAATACCACTGTAGAATATGCATGATGGACATTGGTAATTATAACTGGCTCACTGGCTCCTGATTTGTCACATTGATGTTCTCTACATAAGGTGGAGTAGAGTCATCAAATAAAATATGAAAGTGGTTGTCATCCCAGAAGTGACAACTATCTATATACCAATCATCGCAATCGGCCTCAAAATCATACCAAAAATATACTTCTTGAGTATATGAATCCTTTATTTCCTCCATAAGATATCTCTCATGTATACTAGCCAAGGACCTTTGAACATTGTGACCACTGTCCCTGACAACTTGTAGATCCTCTTGGAGATGGTGCTCAAGGGTTTCAATATTTCATATAATGTCTATGAGAATTATAATATCCATTTGAAATACCACATATAATATACCAAAGTAAATATCATAAAATAATCCATCCAATGGCACTAATCTAGAAGCAATCTGAGCATTCTGTGAAAAATTATGAGTTCTGCAGTCCCCCTGCCGTCACGAAAACCCCCAAAAATGACCAATTTTAAATCAGCGATATCTTCACTTCCGAAGCTCCAATTTGGGTGATTTGTTTTTTGAAATCAACTATTTTTGAAAGAGGAACTCATATATGTAATTTTTTTTAGCATATTCAACCTCCAGGTTCCACAAAAATAAAACAATCGCGTCGCCGTCCGCGGAAAAAAACTTGAAAAATTGCAGATTTTAAAATGTCGATATCTTGACTTCCCAGATTCCGTTTCAAACGATTTTTATTTTTAAATTGGGTTTTTTTAATGATATGAACTCAAATATACAACCTGTTTCTACAAATTTTGCGCAAAAATATACATAAATTGTCTGAAATTTCATGTCCATCTTTTTCTTCTTCGAAAAAAATATGCAAAAATAAAAAATTTGCCCACACTTCTTGCCAAGGAAAGTGATCTGATACCACTTTTTAAGTACCAAATATCTGAATAAAAAATACCACAATAGTACCAAATATATCTGAATACAATCACCACACAAGATATATGGAACAATATAGAAAACCACTAATTTATTATAAGAAAACCCTTGAGGTAGGGCAAGACCATGCAATGGATCCTATTATGGAAGGGATCCTCTCCCGTTCACTTGCCTCTTCGTGGGGGATTCCTCTATTGAGTCGCTCCAAATACAATAATTCTTTTCTATATCTCATTACATTGCTTGAACCCCTTTATATAGTGCTACCAACCACCTAAGAATATTCTAGAGGAAGAACCTTCTAGAAGAAAAACCTTCTAAGAAGTCCTCTTACATTTATTATATCTAACTACCATAGTGGAACTTATTTAATACTATAGTGGACCTAGTCCACCTTACATTGAATGACCTCTACTATTATAACTATGGACCCTCCCCACCCACTACCTCTCTAGCTACCTAACATTCTGCCTAATACAGTAAGGGGTACTCCCCAGTACATAGTCCTGATTAGAATATGCACTATTTGGTTTAGGAGACCCATCCAAATTTTGGCCCAGATGCCTTTACTGGTTGTGAGGAAAAATGGTTGGATTATCATGAAAAGGAAGGATGTAGATGAAGACTATATAAATGCATAAAATAAAACTAATCTACTCTATCCTATCCTATCCTAGCTAGGAGCGAACTCTCATAACTAAATGAGCAATGAAAATGTGAATAACTCTAAAAATAACTTCACCCAGATAGATGTAATAAATAAATAAAGCTAGGTAACACATGAACATGAACATATAACCAAAATAGTGTAAGTTACTTTATCACATACATGGATAGCTCATATGCTCATGACATTAAATATGAGAAATAATAATAAAACTACACGAGTAACATTAATTGCATAAAAAATGTCTATAAGAAAAACATGCTGTTATAGCCCATGTGGACATCAAACATTCTGTTGGAAGTAGTTCACAACAAAAACAATACACACATGTTTTTCTCTCTATCAAAATTTGGCCCTAAGGGCTTCCTAATATTAGTTAACAAAGTATTTTCTTTGAAAATAATTTCTCGAGTGTATACAAAGCTTGAAGAGTCAAACACCATTTTCTTGGATACAATCCCAATATTTATTGGAGTTCAATGTGACTCTTGGATTTCCGCCTTCCTATGACCTCTCATTTACAAAATTTTGTCCTTGTCCCTTTCGTAATGATGAGAGAGTAGGGACAACAATAATATTTATGATTTAATGTATAATACACAATTATAGTTCGAATTTGTCTTTTAGTGCTAGTGGACCATCATAGATTTTGTCCATAGCACACTTCACCCACCATAGGGATTGGTTTATACACGGGAACACACTTCATTCTCATAGTTTGATAGTTGATCATCTTGGGTTTTAGAATTCCTCTCCATCCATTTGCGTTTGATTTTGTTTTGTTACTCCTCTACTACTGTGACAACGGTTGTTGCTGCTCCATCATCCTTGCATGTATATCACATTTTCAAGGGTATTTTTTCATATTGGAGGGATTTGTTTAATGCGTGGTGTCTGTTCCTTGGTGGTTTTCTTCTCTCACATGCTGCCTATCCATATTTCTGAGTGCGACCTTATTTTTTCATTGGTACCTGATACCATTCAATATGCAACATATGAGTGACCTCGGAGTAACCTTGAAATAAATTATAGAAACCATGCATTAGTACTTATATAACCAAAACATTATTTAATTGAAAATTCGTGTATGCTTCCCTGAGTTTGGCTCCTGGTTCCTTTGCTCAAGGTTGAGGTGTTGTGTTCTCTGGGGATGTTAACAAGGTGCCACATTTTAATACTAAAACATTCAGAAAATTAGTGAATAATTTATCAAATAATATAACTAGGAAGTCATATATCTCAAAAATACCTTTCCAATGGTATACCAAACGCTTGAAATGAGTATCCGAGTCAAAAGTTATGTCCAAAATACGAAAGGTAGTTTGGTAGGGTTCAATGCCTGTTTCAGAGCAGTTTGCAGGAACTCCTCTTTTGTGTACCAGAGAAGTTCAAGGGAACTCCTCTAGTATGAACCAAATCTCATCAAAGGAAATCCTCCAGTGTGAACTGGAGGACATCTTGGAAACTGCTCTAGGTGATCCAGAGGCTAAGTTGAGAACTGTGTCGATGTAAACCAGAGGCCAAGTTATGAACTTCGCCAGGTGTGATCTGGTGCCTATCTTGAGAACTTCTTCGAGTGATCGTGTTGGTGCACATTCTTTTAATATTTCTAAGAAAGTGGTCATTTAAATATTTGAGCCTATATCGTGCTTCTGTATCATCGTCATGCAATGTGCATAAAAAAATCAAGTCGTTGCCTATTGGTTCAAATCCGAAAAGGTTCACATTAAGGTTTAATTATAAGGGTATGATGTTCTCATAAAAAATTAAAGGGGGTTAATTAAAATAATAATTAAAATATTAAAATAAAAGGGGGGTTGGTTATGATCCCCCTAAACAACCTCATGCTCATGATCAAAGGTTTTTTTTCTCTTCAGAATATTCAAGGTGTATTCGTCATATATAGAAAGGGGGGGAGTGGTATGGCCACGCCCCCTCCTATTGACGCTTGAATCTGTTAGGAACGAAATGGAAGCCTCACAAGTATATGAATCCTCCTACACTTTTAGAGAATTTGTGATCCTCTTTGGCTTAAGATAATATTCTTAATCTCAAATCAAGAATAATATGGGACAATATCACATAATATAGTCCAATATTTATTGCTCAAGAAAAATGAAAATGTTGAAAAGTAAAAGTATATTTATAAAAGATAATTCCTGAGAAGTGGACCAAGAATCTCAAACATCACACATTACAGAAAATAAAAATGTCCTCACATCCATCATAGCAGAAATAAATATTCTAATCACATTCAAAATAAAAGAAGATGGTCCATTTGCATGAGAGAAATTTTAAAGAGTAATACTTATAGAGCTCAAAAGAAGATTATGATAGACCAATTTCAAATACTTTATACTCAAAACTTAGAGTTATAAAATACAATCAAAATTGATCTCGAATTAGTTCTTTGGGATTTCTCAAAAAATAATAATGTCTATTGCAGTGCATGAAATTTAGGCATTTGTCCAATGGACTGGGATTGGGGCTCCCGTGGACCATAAAGAAAACATGTAAAATAAACTATGAAGTAGAAAGCGGAGCATCAACAGATCTCGAACAACAAAATATGGAAAGAAGACAAAGAGGAAGTTTATCAGGAATCAATTATACTTTTCCAGTTAAATAAAAAGAATAACTGGATGAAAAACTGATAAGGGAAGAAATATGTGATCAACATAGACTTACTATGATGGAATCTCTCCTTTTTTAATTGATTTTTGATGTGTATTTTGTACTCTTATTTGTGGCAATTAGAGAGCTGATTGTAATTGTTTCCGCTGATATTTTGAAAATCTTGGCAATAGAGTTGTTTAACCATTTTTCAAAATAGTCCCTTAACGGGGAAACAATCACTTCTTGTTTCACTTTAATATTAAACAACTTGTGCCCGAATTCTCTATAGTCAATAGATAGATGTTGCAAAGTATTTTCAATCTCTTCATTTTTATTGGTATACTCAACAAACTAATTATTGATATCATCATGTGTGAACTCAACCATACTGTCAAACTTTTTAGCTGATGCTTTCTTCAGTCCTTCAATTTTTTCCCAAAAATCGTTGTCGAGTCATAAGCATAGAATTTGAAATGAATTTTGGGTCTGAGACTTCAATGGTGGTTCCAACAATATCCAAGCCAATAATATTTGAATATGCTTCCATTCTCTTTCGTGACACATCATCTAATTGCATTAACAATCCCTTTAAAACATTTATTCTTTCCATCCAACATGCCTTTACTTGTTTGATATGGCTCTTGGAGGGTAGATATTCTTGTTTTCTTATTTGGTCTGTCATTGCTACTACCTTTGCTGCAAACATTTCTACTCCATCGACATACAAACTTTCATCATTTTTCAGATCTACACCCAAATGTTCCTTACTGTTCTACACTCTTAGGCCGAAAGAGGCAAATATTTTTTCCATATCCCATAACTCTAAAATCAATGACATCCTTTTCTTTATATTTTCCTCGACAAAATGTCGAGTGGCAATAATAAAATTTGAAATTCCTTTGACTCTTGAACTTGATCCTGGGGTTTCTTGAAAATGCTTATTAGACCAAATCATGGCAACTGGAGTAGCCGGAATGGGTGGAGGCATAAGAGTTTCTTCCAATTCCTTGATTCTTTCTTTTAGTCGAGAATTTTCCTTCTCCATATTAGCGATTGAAAATTCCAATGCATCCCCTGTGACCTTGTGAATGAAAGACAATTTTGATGGTAACATATTCCGAGTATCAATGGTAGACCACATTTCCCCCCTCTTTCTATTTGAGGTCCTTTAAAAGGTCATTTTCTTATAATCTTTATCAAATGAGGCATTCTGACTAGCAAAAGTTTCTTCATCGGAAAAAAATCTCATCTTGGACAACAAGTGTAGAAATATGTGGTACATTTTCTGTAGCAGGTTCTTCTTAATCTAGGAAATTGATATTTTCAATATCCACATCTAGGTCCATGTCATCCAACAACATATCAGGTTTAGGTGCATGTATTTCTCATCCCCCTTGCTGAGAATTAGTTCTTTTTCTTTGAAACTTTAATTTGTAAGGATTTTCTAAATTCCCCCGAGGAGGTTTTTTCTTTGCTAGGTCCTTCCAAGCTGAGGGTTTACCTTGGGTAGAACACTTCTTAGAGAAACATTGGGCGTTTGAGCACTATTTTCATTGGATGGATTGCCTCTCTCCTTATGGGGTTCTATGGTGCTTATGATAGTCTCTATATCACCAGGACTTATATCAACTTCTTGAACACTAGGGTCATGACTATCACCCTCTTCTTCTCAATATATAAGAGTGTTGATGACTGAGGGGATGAGCCCAAATACAACTATATGATTGTAAAAAAGGTGATCAAGGTCAAACTGTAACACCCTGTTTCCCCCAGTTTGTAAAAATAACCGGACTGGCCAAGAACTGTGGAAAACTCATAAATGTGAATATGTGATGTAAATGGACCTTGTGGAAAAGGTCAATAAATGTGAATAACATTATGAATTTATATTGCAGGACTGCTGAGAGGGGATGTGCAGAAAAAG
>JASDQU010374727.1:127205-138024 GCA_032191745.1 Picea mariana | reverse complement strand
GAGGGGGGAATGCGACCACAGAAATGAAGGACGACGCGAGGAATGGCCCGGGTGCTGTGCCCACGGAGCAGTTCGAGATGCAATGGGGAGATGGAACAGCATGTGTCGAGGAGGAACCGTGGCCAGGGGATCTTAGCGCCACCTGGCCAGGATACACGTCCACTGTATAGTCTGCTGATGTGTCAGGTTCTCCTTTTTATGGTCTGATGATGTGTTAGTTTCTCCTTTCTATAGTTTACAGTTATGCATATGCTGACTAGGCTGTTGATTGGGCTGGTTTCCCCTCTGTTGGGGCAGCCCAGTCATCATAGCAGGACAATCTATGTATTTTGGAACTTCTTTGCCTCTAGCAGGAACTTTATATATTAAAAACCTCTTACTTACAAAAAAAAAAGAATGAAGAATATGAAAATCCTAACTACGGAATTCGTTGCGCTCATTACAGTTTCGTTTAATAAGAATGGAGAATATGAAAAGGATTTGTAAACTTGGGGGAATGTAAATCTAATATTGTAAAAGAGAAAAGGTTAATACTGAAGTAAATGTCTAATGTCAAGTAAGTAAGTAAGTTTGTTAATCTCTTAAATGTTTTATAGTAATTTCTTAATCATATTAAGTAAGTAAATGTGAAAAAGTAGGGATACATTAAAAAACGATAAAACTTTATATCTCATTCATTGATTTGGAAGGACGATGAAGAATATAACAACATCTTCAATTGCTAGCCATACAATTGAAATTTATAGTTAAAATATCATTAAATGTGTCTGTTTCCAATAGGTGTAGGCCTTTCTGCCTAAAAAATTATAATTTTGATATTTTATTTATAATAAATTATATTTTCAATTTCCATATAGTCAAATATTTTTTCCAAGACTTTATAAAATAGAGGATTGAATAATTTAAGTGATGATGGAGTTTGTTTGTCAATTCAATATGATGAAACAAATTAGGTATAATATATTTTATTAGGGTGAGTGCAAGCTAATGATGGTCTCATGATGTGTTAGTGGCAATACAAACTTGGAAAACAACAATCTCTTAACTTGGAGAGATTATTCAAGGTACTTTTACAATGAATTTCAATATGATGTAAGAAGATGAAATGTAGGAAATTGAATTATCTTTTGGAATATACAACTTCTATTCATAGAAATTGTGAATAACTAGGTCAATTTTGATTTTTTCTAATAGTGGTATCTTATTTTTCCAACAAAATATAAGGTATATGTTTTTGTTCATGGTGTTGACTATCTTAATGACGAAATTTCGTTTCAAAACTGTTTTTCTTGTGCCGTGTATTTTTTGGAAATTTTTTGTATTGTTTTTTTTTTTTTAAATTATCGAAGTCAACATATGCCTGAAATTACAATGTCTTTTGTTCGTGTAGGCTAAGAGGTTCTTAACATGATGAGAATATATTTTTTAGATCGTAGGTATTGGTCTCCTCTAGTGCCACATATAACTCATTTGAGAAATGGTTAAGCTGAGAAAAAGTTATAGCAGAAATAAGAGAGGTATGTATTCTTGGATTTTGATATATGTGAAGACAAAAATAGATTAAAAATAGTAAACAATATTAATGAAAAAAAATTATATATTTGAAATCTGCATAGCTGAATCAATCTATCTCTATAGTTTCACCAACAACTAAATTACTTAGCCTATAGAAATATAACGTCAAATAAAAATATATAAAGGGGTATTCACAAAAATGGAGGTTTTTATCAATTTGTAGACTGAATCACTAGGTTTCTCATCCCAAACCTAAATATGATTCATCCAAGTCAGCATACACCTTGTCAATCCCGCCTAAAAAAAATGAATTCAAAAGAACACATGTGTGTTCTTAAGAGCGTACACGAGTTCTAGAAGCGTGCACATGCTCTTATAAATCATTTCCTTCTCTATCTCTCTCCTCCTTATCCTACATCTACCCTCCGCTTTGTATCTCCCTCTCCCTATCTACCCCCTATCTGTCTCCCTCTCTCTCCCTCACAGTCCTATACATGGTAAGACCTAGACATGGCAAGAATTAGACATCACAAGTCATGGAAAGAAATAAAGCTAGACCTTTACCTTGACATGTCTCAGACACTCACACACACTCCGTCTCTATCCCTCTCTCTCTCTCTTCCACCATTTATTTCTCTCCTCATTGTTAGTGTCAGTCTCACTCTCTTTGTCCCTCTTTCTCTATCTATTCCCCCTCTCTGTCTCCCTTTGTATCCCCCACTTCCTCTCATTCTCTCTCTAAACCCCTCTATGTATCCCTCTACGCTTCCCTTCCTCTCACTATCCCTCTCTCTACCCCCCCTCTCTTTCTCCCTCTCACACTCTATCTATACCCCTCCTTTTTTCCTTTCTCTCTTCCCCTCTCACACTCTCATGCACTATCTATCTCCCCCCTCATACCTCTCTCTCTCCCCTCCCTCCCACTATCTCTTATTTGTCTCTCATCTATCTTTCCTACATCTACCACTTTCTATTCCATTTACCTCTCTCTCTACCCTGCTCTTTATTTTCCTTGTAACATCCCTAGTTCTAATCCCCACGAATTATAATGTAATTGTATAAATGTGAATTAGGCTGGTGAGTCGATGCATTAGGGCGAAGAGCCCGTATTGATATAATGTGGTCGGGGGCCGAATTGCATGTTATGAACATTGATTAATTAATAAAAGGAACAATTGTTGGTTGCGATACAAAATAGATGAAGAAATATGGGGGGATATGATTCAACAATAGAGAGGGGTCCAAGGGGGAATTATTCATGGGTATTAATCCAACCCACATTCCTAAAATTGTTATCTTTGTGAATAACCTTCTATTTGATAATTGAGTGTATGAGAGGCCAATCATTAAACTCATGTAAGAGGGTGGGTGTGAGTGTTCACATCCCATAGTTATTGGAGAGCATGGGTGGAAGTACAATCATCCTTGAGCAGATTATGAGTCAAGCAAGCAAGGAAGAAGTTGCAATTCGTATGCAGATTTGGGAGAGTTTTACATGGATATTTTGGGTAGAAAAGGAGGAGCATAGGGATGGGAAGAGGGCAAACCATGGTATACTTCAAGGTGATCATTGTTTGGCTATGTTTTTATGCTGAGTAGAGGAATGTGTGCCAAAAAATTGGGCTGTAATCTTGTGGTGCATTTTCTTGTGGAGAAAATGACTCAGAGAGTTGTGAAGTCTGGTGTGAGAAAATATGAAACAACCGAGAGTTCCTAGAGTTCCAAACTGAGTGATTCTTGGCCAACTGAATGCACTAGTGTCCCTAATAAAGGAATGGTACAACTCGAGGGACTGTGAGAAGTGAAGGGGGTACATTCCTTGTGTTGTGTAGGTTGCGGGGAAAAGAGAAAGATGGAGGTTTGGAACTGTTGTGAGACTAGAACATGGGTTTGGGGATGCTCTCTGTGGAGAGTGGATAGCTAGTGGGTCGGATCTTCTTGTGGAATCATAACCTCAACTTGGGGGTGGCTTTCTGATGAGAGAAAATGTTTAGAAAATCCTATGGGTGGGAGGTTCATCCTTCATTGCGACCAGTTGGTTAATCATTAATAGATAAACATTTATGTTATGTTATGTTAATTCTATTGTGTAAATGGTTTATATGAATGTTTAGTGTCTGCTGTTTTCTTGAACAATTATATTCATGTTTAATATATGCTGCTAGATGCATTTAGAAATGTGGTATCAGTTAAATGGTCAAATGTGTGTGTGATCTATGGCTCATAAGATACAAGAATTTAATTAGCAATAAATATTAATAATTTAACGAGTTTCTGCATGTAATGTTGCTCAGCTGAGAATTGGGTGCATTACAGTATGGTATCAGAGCCGATGACAAGAGATATTTTGCGTAACGTGGCCCAAAAATAAGGTGGATGGTTACGTTACAAAGCGGTATCAGAGCCCAGTTTTTAACACTGAGCCTGGATGGGTCGAGTTAGCATAATGCTGAAGCGGATTCTCACAGAGAGTTGAATTCGTGAGTGGAGAAATTTCAATGTATAGTGCATCCATGAAGGGAATTAGAAGAAATTATGTGGGCTCAGGAAAAAACCCCAATTTCTGCACCAAAATTATGGAAAAATCAGTTAAGCGTCGAAAATATTTGTGTATGCTAAGTAGTAGTGATGTGCATAGAGATAAAGGTGTGCAAGTGTGTGGATTAAAATTGGGTACTGCACTGTGCAGAGGTGGTGATGTGTAAAATTAATGTTGCACAGGTGTTCATAGTAAAAAATTGGCATTGCACAGAAAATAATGGTGCACAGGGTGTGCACACTAGATTTTGGCACTGTGTTGTGTATAATTGGTGGTGTGCACAAAATATGGGTGCATGGAAAAGCGCATTAAAGTTGGCATCGAAGGGTGAAAACTTTGTGGTGCACGAATAATAATGAGATGCACAAGGTGTGCACCTTAAGTGTTGGTAGAGCATAATACGAATTCGTTGGTGTGCACACAATGTTTGCTAGTAGTGTGCATAGAATATCAGTGTGCGACAAAAAAGTTGTGCTCAGTAGAGATTGGCATGAAACAAAAAAGTATGCACACTGGATATAGGTGCATGACACATGTGCTACATTTTAGCGTTGTGTGTGAAAAATGAGTGCATGCTAATTATGGGTTTATAATTGAGAATAAGTGTGCGTGAAGTCGATGGGCCAATTAGTGGAACACAGAAGTGAAATTTACAGAATATGCAGGAAAATTATTTGACAAAATGCCAGAAAAAAGATGTTTGAATGTCATTGTTTAAATTACGACAGTAACATTGAGAGAAATTTCATGGTTAATGTGAAGAATTGAGCCCTTTTGGAAAATTTGAACATAAGCAAATTAGAAAAATTTGGGGTATCTCTCTGTACGATGACATCGACATGGTGTGGAGTCCACATGTCAGCTGGCATGGTGGAAGAATGACATGTGTTTCCACAGTGGAAGGTACATATTGTATGGGATTACACTTGGTAGGTGATGCGGAGACATGTGGCAGACTAACTGTCAGTCCCACGAGACTGCGGTAAAATCTTGGAAATTTGTTTATGAGTCCCTAAGTTCATGATTTCGTGAAGATGGAAAAATGACTAATTGTTGGGACTTATTATGAGTTCATGAGTCCGTGAGTCCACAAAGATGAAAAAATGGCTAAGTTTTGGGACTTGTTACAAGACCGTGAGTCTGTGAGTCCACGGGTCTAAATAAGTGGAAAAATAGTTAAGTGTTGAGACTTTTTGGATGAACTTATGAAATAAAGGTTACAAGTTTATGATTTTGCGAGTCTGTGAAGGAAAGATAAACTAAGTGTTGGTGGTGGGTTCATGGAAGGTATGAAGAAGAATATGAATTATACCCATGATGAACCCATTAAGATATATTTTGGAGTGAGAGAATAATTCGGGACTTTGGGTCTCCAGAGATGTTGTAGACATGGACAAGAACTTCGGAGGGATATAACTTTCAAACCAGAGCTCGATTTTGAGCAATATTATAGTTGTTGGAAAGATATTTTGGGGACGACTGCTTCAAGCAAATAAAAATTTGAATTGGTGGAATATTTCCTTCATAAAATGATGAAGAAATAACATGTATTATAATTAATGAAATGTTTTTATAATATGCATGTTCTAACAATAATTATTACATGCAGATTTGTTGTAGAATTAGAGTTACAGAAAGAAACTTTAGTTCTTATATGAGGACTGGAGTCATGGAAGATGCTCAAGGATGTTACATCCATGAGGAAGAGATCATAGGTCTGCTTGTCAACATGGAGAATGCTGAAACAGAGTCAAATGGAAGAAGAGATAGGAAAAATCCTGTCACTATGAGAAGTATGCAAAGGAAAGTGAAGGGAAGGTGTTGCAAGTTTTTCAAGGGTCCAAATAAAAGCAAATGAATACTAGCATTCAAATTCTATAAATATTGAATGGATTGCAAAGGAATTTCAATAGATTTTTCACATAGGGTATGAACCCAACATGTAAAAAATGTCATTGCATGCACAAGAAGCAAGCATGATTCCATAACCTTGAAGATAGAAATACAGTGAAGGCAACAAAGCTTGTTGCAAAATAAGGAGAAAGGATATCATGAGATGAGGTGAAACTTATGGTTGGATCAATCATCTCTATGAGAAAGCATGGGAATGTAGGAAGATGGAATTGTCAGATATGATCTATCAACTCTTGTCTAAAATTACATAAGAAAGAAAGATGCCTCTATTATCAGAGCACACAACAAAATAAAGGTACAGGTGCAAATGAAAAACATGAAAGAATTATTTAAAAATGTTGAAATTCCAGTCAATGATAATGGTATCCCAAGGCTAGTTTGGTCAAGAAAAATGGGAAGTGGTTAATTGAATTTTAATGTTAATATTCAACTGGAATAGTGCATGTTACAACACTATGAATATTGAGAATTTAACCAATAGATGTTGGGACATAATTATTGCATAAATTAGTTGTGAGATGGAAACACTAGTGGACCAACTAGTGGCTGGAAATATAGAATGACCAAGTGAGGCTTGGCTAGCAGGTGTAGAATAAGGGCCAATAGTGCAAAGTTGAGCAAAATAGCAATGCACGGGGCGGTAAGGTTCCAAAAAAATTCCAAGAGAACCATCTACAATGATAAAGATAAATAATTGATTAATATGAAATATATATGCATTGAAGTGTGTGATAGAATTTATGCATGGTGCATAGAATAAAGATAGAATGCATGTGCATAATATAGGCATGAAAGATAAAATTCTTGGTGCATAATGATGTGTGTTTATGCATGTAGACATGACTTGATCCATGTGGATATTGGTGGCCGCCCGCCTATTCCACTTGGACCCCACCATTGTTTCTTTCATTTTTTTAGTTTCCTTAATTGTAGCAAAATTTACTATTTTTGGCAGTTTTTCAGGTCTTGAACTTCCAGAGCCATTTTGAGGCCCTAAATGATGTTTTTTGGGCATCGAACCTTTGATGAATATGAGTTCGTTTCAACCTTAATATTCGTTGTCAACAATTGTATTCCTCGGATAGAGCTTTCTAATGATGTATCATGTGCGCCAAACAAAGATAGGATGCCAAAGTTACGACCCCAAGAAATTGATGTAGCAATTCACCTCGACGGGGCCCATAGTATGGTGTTCCATCTCCTAGGGTTAGGTTTTTGGATGTTTAGGCTTTTCCATTGTTTCTAAATAATATATAGGCCTTTGAGCCTCATTGTAACATAGAGTGAAAAGTTCTGTAGCTGCCACATCTCTTCTCAGAGATAAGATACCAACACCCTAGATAGTTTATTTCCATTATGTTTGTAAACAAATTTCAGTTCTTTGATATTAATGAAATGAAGTGTTATTTCCATTGCATCTTTGTATTTATGGTTATTTGTGGTTTTTTTTGCGTTCCTGCATAAATTTACATCAGTGGTATCATAGCAGTCTTCTCTTTCTCGATCCTTCTTTGCATGTCCCCAATGAGGTCGGGGTATAAGGAGTTAGGGCTCGATCTGGTTGAACCTTTGCAATATCAACCTCGCAAACCTTGACGACTGCCCATGGGGGACGAAAAGAAAGACGAGGGAGTAGGAGATCCTATCAAAATATATCTCAATGAGGCCCTTGAAAAACAAAGGAACATGATGATGGATAACTTCCCCCAAATCCTTCAATGACTGCCCATTGGTAGTACATATGCATCCAACATCCACTTTGGAGGCAGAACCCCTTTTAAGGTACAAGTAAACTTTGACATTCCCATATTTGATGGCCGAATAGATGAAAATGCCATATATAGATGGTTGAATCTATTAGAAGGATATTTCTCGGTTCATGAATTTTTCGACCAGGAGAAGATTGTTTTTTCACTGCTTAAAGCCACCCTCCATGTTAAGGACTCGTGGGAAACCTACTGTGAGAAAAAGGACGAGGAGGAACCCTCTATGGTCTCGTTCGTGCCCACTTGGAATTCTTTCCGAGACACCATCAAGGAACAATATTATCCCATGGGGAGATATGAGGACAAGTACATACAATGGACTATGTTGCGACATCAAAGGGGTCAAGATGAGCATGAGATGATGAATCTATTCCATACCCTGCGCACAAAGTTGGGTATCAAAGATTCAGAGAAAAATTTGGTGTTAAAGTACCATAGTTGTCTGCACATATATATTCAGAAGGAAATGGAGTTCCTCAACATCTCCTCGCTTGGTACGACATACCGATATGCTGCCAAGATTGAGCAGAAATTCAAACAGAAGAAGTGAGACTTTGGATCTACGAATCAAAATCAAGCGAAAGGTGCCCCCAAACCACAGAAAAAAGGACAAAGCCAAGGCATAGCGGCTCAAGAAAACCTGCCAAAGCTGCAAGAAAAGAACAACACCGCGAATCTGAAGAAGGACACATGAAAGTGGTGTGAGTTCCATAAGATCTCCACTCACAACACAAGTGAGTGTTGGGCAAAGCAGTCACTGGTGGCCGAGATGAATGCTTCTGAATAAGATGCATGCTCCGATACTGAATTAGAACCTGAGAAGGGTAATGACAGATGGAAGCATATTATCGATGTGGATCCCAACGCCACCATTGCCACAACGAAGATCCAAAAGGAAGAACCGGAAGATCCATAGAAGAAGGAGTGTCTCTTCCACTCCCAAATGTGGGTAAAGGGTTCCCTGCTACATTTCATTGTCAACAGTAGGAGCCAAAAGAACCTCATGTCAGTAGAGTTCATGAAGCGGTTGGGCTTGCCGACCATAACACACCCACATTCATACACCATCGAGTGGCTTCACCAAGGACGGGATATCTGTGTCAGCCAATAGTGTCGCCTTCCCTACAACATCAATCCCTTCACCGATGAGGTATTATGTGACATTTTTCGTCTTGATGTTTGTGATGTATTATTAGGCCAACCATACTTGTGGAAGCAACACGCTGTGTATGAGTCCCAACCTCGCATTGTTATTTTTACTTTGGGAAATAAGTTGTACATGATACCAGAGGTACCACCGCCTGTCGCTATCTCTTTGGTTACTGCAAAACAATGCAGTAAGCTCATTTCCATAGCCGAGAAATTTGTTTTCCTAATGATTTTCCCTTAGGGAAAGAATAAGATTGTGGCCACGACCTCCACATAGGGCTCCTCCACACGACAACAACAAATGGACAAGGTTGTGGAGGAGTACCTGGACATCTTCACTTCACTCGCAGGGGTGCCTCTGCATTGTCAAGTCAAGCACCCCATTGATATGACCCCAGGTGTGCCACTGCCCAATGGACCGATGTATCGACGCTTTGTTATGGAGAACTATGAAATCAAAAGGAATATTCAAAAGTTGTTGCAGAAAGGTCACATCCGACCAAATTCATAGCCCTGCGGGAGCTCGATCATGTTGTTGCATAAGAAGGATGGTACCTGGAGAATCTTTATTGACTATCGGGTGTTGAACAAGATCTCTGTCCGGAATAGGTACCTGATCCCACAGATTGATGACCTTTTGGACCAACTCAAAGGGGATAAATATTTCAGCAAGATCGACTTGAAGTCCAGGTATCACCAGGTACCAATTGAACCATTTGATGTGTGGAAGACTACCTTCAAAGCCAAGGAGGGATTTTTCGAATGGTGGTCATGCCTTTCAGGTTGACGAATTCTCCTGTAACCTTCATGAGGCTAATGGATGACATCTTGCAGCCATTCATCAACTCATTTGTAGTAGTGTACTTGGATGACATCTTGATCTTCAACCATACTTGGGAAGAGAACCTCCACCACATCCGATAGGTCCTCCAAAAACTGTGAAAACACAAGTTGTGTGCCAATTTGGATAAGTGCACTTTTGGCATGATCTAGGTTCAATATTTGGGATATATTATTGATGAGCATGGGGTGCATGTGGATCCAACCAAGATCCAAGTCATTCGGGAATGGCCATCCCCAACCACTCTAACAGAGCTTCACAACTTTCTGGGTATTTCTAATTTCTACCGCAGGTTCATGTTGGGATTCTCTCATATCACTTGGCCCTTGAGTCAAGTCACCAAGGGAGGAGCGAAAGAAAAATTATTTTGGTCAAAATCTCAACATAAGGCGTTCGTAGAATTGAAACATCACCTCTGTTGTGCCCAGTGCTCACATTACTAGACTTGCAACAACCATTTGAGATCGAGACATATGCCTCTAACTATGCTATTGGGGAAATTCTTACTCAACATGGGCATCCAGTGGCATATCCTAGTGAGACATTGTCCAACACAGTCCGAAAGTATCCCACTTATGACAAAGAGATGTATTCCATTGTGCAAGATTGTCTACAATGGAAGCATCACATTTTAGGGAAGGAAATGATCATCCACACAGACTACCGACCCTTGCAAATCATACAAACATAAGGGAAGTTGCAGAACGATCACCATCAGAAGTGGTCCACATATCTACAACAGTTTCATTTGAACATCAAGTACAAGAAGGGAAGCACCAATAATGTTGTAGACTTCCTTAGCCGACCACCGATTGTGGCGATAACCACCGTGCTCAACTCTTCTGGGCACAAGACTTTTGATTGGCCACTTCTCTACAAGAGCGATCTAGAATTCGACCACACATACAAGACGCTCTTGGAGGGTAACCGAGTTCCAAATTTTCACCTCCAAGATGCACTACTATGTCACCTGTGACACCTTTGTGTTCCTTCAAGTGAGCATGCCGAGATGATTTGGGAAGCGCACTACAGTCGGGTCGTTGGAAATTTCGGGGTCGAGAAAATAGTGGCAATACTACAAAAGTATTTATATTG
>JASDQU010374727.1:114766-127075 GCA_032191745.1 Picea mariana | reverse complement strand
GCCTGCAAGAAGAATATCACAGCAGAAGCCACTGCTAAAATCTTCTTTGAACGAGTGTGGGTACACTTTGGGATCCCACAGTCTATCATCTCAGATCGGGAAAGCAAGTTCCTTAGTATATTTTGGTCTAGCCTCTGGTCAATGCTAGACATCAAGCTCACCAAGTCCACAACTTTCCATCCCCAAACTAATGGCTAGATAGAGGTCATCAACAAGATGATCGTACACATTTTTCACATGTCAAACTCAAAGCATCCACATACATGGGATGTGAGCCTCCCCTATGTACAACATAGCTATAACCAGGCCCTCCAAATCTCAATCGCCCACAACCACTTTAAGGTGGGCTTGGGATTCCAGCCATTATGTCCCATTGACGTAGCCATGCCATTTGTAGCTACTCATGCTGATTCGGCTCATGTCTAGTCTAAAGTTTCCAAGGCGAACAAATTCATTGAGTGCATTCAACACATTCTCTAATAGGTTCATGACATATTGGACAAAGCCAATGCTAAGTACAAGCAGCGGCATGATCAACATTGGGTGCAACACAAATTCTAGTTGGGTGACAAAGTGTGGCCACATTTGTAGAAGGTCATTGGACCCCACCGCAAGATTCACCCGCTCTGATATGGGCCATACACTATCACCAAGGCTATAGGGGACAATTCCTTCAAGCTAGGTATTCCACCATTCCTTGGTTTGCACCCATTTTTCAATGTGGACTGCCTTCGGCCCTACTTTCCACCTCTATTGGACACATCTGACATGACAGAACAATTCACACCAATAGAGTTAAACCCAGACTGCATGGAACAAGCCACAATTGATCGGATTATGGACACATAGATCAATAACACCCGCCAACAAAGTATCCAGCTATATCGATTTGTCAAAGAACACCAACTCCTTCACCAGGGCAAGTGTCTCACCAGGGGCGAAGTTCAGCAGAAGTTTTCTCATCTCATGGAGGAACACAACGCAATGGGGACCATTTCTTCCTAAGGGGGGAGGATTGATCCAGGTGGATATTGGTGGCAACCCGCCTATTCCACTTGGACCCCCACCATTGTTTCTTTTATTTTTTCAGTTTCTTTAATTGTAGCACAATTTACTACTTTTTGCAGTTTTTCGGGTCCTGAACTTCCATAGCCATTTTGAGGCCCTAAATGACGTTTTTTGGGCATCAAACCTTTGGCAAATATTAGTTTATTTCAAAATTGATATTCATTGTCAATAGTTGTATTCTTCAAATAGATATTTCTAACTATGTATCATGTGCATCAAACGGAGATAGGATGCCAAAGTTACGGCCCTGAGAGATTGATATACCAATTCACCCTGATGGGGCCCATAGTCTGGCGTTTCATCTCCTAGGGTTAGGTTTTTGGATGTTTAGGGTTTTCCATTGTTTCTAAATAATATATAGGCATTTGAGCCTCATTGTAAAACAGAGTGTAGAGGCCTGTATCTGCCACATCTCTTCTCAAAGATAAGCTACCAATGCCCTAGCTAGTTTATTTTCATTCTGTCTGTAAACAAATTTCAGTTCTTTGATATTAATGAAATGAAGTGTTATTTCCACTGCATATTTGTATTTATGGTTATTTGTGTATTTTGTTGCATTCCTGCATAAATTCAGATCATGCCTGAGCATGTTGGTGTCATGATTATATACTAATATTATTCTGTTGATATATATATATATATATATATGAAATAATGATGCTATGATATTTAAATAAAACTAATGATGGGTTTTGTATCCAGGAAACATGATTATAGCATGAAAATATTGTTGCTTATGGTATCCATCCATATGAAGAAAAATGATGATGGAGAAAATGTTGACCAATAAAATTAGTGAAGGGAACCAACGCGCTTCTACAAATGTAAAATATCACGTAGCATCAAGTAAATTGATAAAAACCATGTAGGTATGCATTTGGGGCTTTTACAATGTATAAATGTTGAAGGAAATGAAGGTAAGAATCCCATCATTCTAATATCAATATTTGAATTGATGAAAAGGCGACATCCCTTGAGTATGCAAAAATTATTTGTTGCTTGAATTCATTCATGGAAAACTAATTGCATATTGTGTTATGTTGGTTACGAATTCATAACTGAGTTAAGTCGGGAGAAATTAATTGTGTTATAACAATGAATGTCATTGAGATGGTCATGCGTGAAACCATGATGAGTGTTACACATTATTTTTCATCACCCCTATGTCTATTAATGATGTAAACCTATCCTTTGTCTTTAGAAGTATCAATTACCTTAATCCCCGAAGAAGAATGAAGAAGATTTTTCTCAGAGAGATGAATATGATCTTTTCCTTTGTAAAAACCTTATAAAGAGGGATCGTCACACTCTGTTCAGTGTTAAGGGTGCGACAATATAGGATTGTTGCAGGCTACACCAAACTGGCCTGCGCCGTCGTCGCACTGTTCTCAGTATTAAGGGTGCGACGATTTTCCGTACGAAAGAAAAATAGAATCTTTTCGATCCATCTAGAAGAGAAGTTTCGAGGGTGAGTTGGCCTCCGATTGGTTTGGATCTAATTCGCATCCTTGATCTCATGGGATCAACCTAGCCTCCTCACCCTATCCTTTTCAGCTTATAAAAGGAGAGGAGTTCTCATGGGGAAAGTTAGCTTGATTGGGTTTGAGTAATTTTTATAGCTTGGAGTTTTTGGGCCTATATTGGCTTTGAGATTTTCTTTGTCAAGATAGATTGTGAGTGACTTTCAAATATGCAGTCTTAGAATCTGGGAAGGAGAAGTGTGTTGGAAGCAAGTAACTATTGGAAGGGACCTTACAACATCAAGACATTGGTTTTATTCTCCTTTTCATATTTATAATACAACAATATATTTCTTTCCCATAAAAAAATTCTTATTTTATTGTATGACTCCTTGATCACATACATAGGTTTTGTTCAGTATACATTGTTTCTTTCACTTCATTGGCTTGTGTCTTTTTGTAGGTTCAACATCCCATAATCCTTGGAATGGAGTGAGGATGACACTAGTGAGGACAAACGACATTTAAAAGGTATGTCATTTATATCTTGTTAATTAGTATGCTTGATGATTGAAACTTAGGGAAAGTTTTATATTCTGTCTTGTTTTGTTCTAGTTTCGGGGTGAAACGAGGGAGATCAGTTTGTGTTTGCACTTACTGATTTGTCCGATAAAAAAATTGGCGACCATACTGGGGAACAGACCATTTTCTGAGTTTGTCTTGATTTCTTGCTTTGATTGCCTGGGTTTTGTTTTCTGAGTCACTGGGAGATCCAGATGAACTCTTTGATTGTTTAAATTCACTGGAAAACCTTCTTGCTGTTTATTTTTTCCATTTTTCCTTTGATCGTCGCATCCTGCTTTAAGGGACAGTGTGACAATTTAGGATCGATGCACTCTTCCTTGAGAACACAGTGCAACATCGTCGCATTGCACCGTTCTCTGGCCTGCGACGATCATGGATCGTCGCACCGTGTTAGTCTGATAGCTTGTGACGATTACGTGAAAAAATAATTTTGGATATGTTTTCTTGCCCAGATCTTAGATATGGTTTTGGGGTGATTTTTTGGGTCTGATTACAGTCTGCTTGACAACTTTGAATCTTCTTTTGGCCATTCTTTGATTTTTTTTATCTTGTTTTCTCTTGGAAGATTTGATCTCTTGCTTTGAGTGTATTTCGGTTACAAAGCATTGTTTTTTCTTTAGATTTGTTTAGTGCAAGAACATTTATTTTTCTGAATAGTTTGTTTTAAAATAAATTTTTTAGATTGGGGGTATCTTTGCATTTGAAGTAGCAAAATTGCATTATTTTTGGAATTTTTTGTCTTGAATATTGGGGGGGGGGTGGGGGGAGAATCATGTATTGGTGTACAGTCTCTTTATCTCATTTCTTAAAGTTCTCTATATTGATGAGTATAATAAAAATTTTGGGACATTGTGCATCTGGGAATGACAAACATTTTCTCCTTCTCATAATATAGGTTTCATCGAAGTGAAATATTTGCATTCTCATTTCTTTGCATTGTTTAGAGTCAGTCAAAACATCATTTAGTCCATGCCATTTTCCTCTTGAGTAAATAACAACCTTAAAATAAAGCGCTTATAAAAATTCATTAGACATTTTCATATTTTCTGGTAGAAAACCTACATTAGATTAGTTGTAGGGCTTTGGAATAGGTGTGAAAGATAACTTTCCAAAGATATAAACAAGCATAGAATCTTGAGTTAGGGAGCGGTGAAATCCACTTATTACATTTTGTCCTAGGAATCCATTATCACACAAGGGTCAATCACGAGGTCGCATTACGCCTGACAGAGTTACTTACCCTGCTTTGTTCATCTTAATGTAGAGATTATGCGTATTATTGGGGGTCACTTGAGAAGAAAATACTATGGGGACCTTCTTGAGTTGATTGATTCCCCAGGCATCATTGTCATAATTGGTAACCTTAGTGGCCTATCTCTTTAGGGTATTTACACAAGGTGACCGTGGAGGGAAAAGTCTTCTCGGTACCTAGAATCGACGTTGGCCAAACTCACTCGGGCTCCCTAGAGGGTATATCCACGTTTATGTGTGGGAGCTTTCACCAAGGTGTAAGTCTGTTAAGAAGGTTGTCAACGTAATTTTTCCACCCGCTCTATCTCAGCCCCTTCTTACATTGTTCTCGTGATGTTGGATTTCATCACCAACTAGTGCATTCATTATAAGAAGGCTTTGTTTGCTTGTTTGCTTCTTATATTTTTAGCGTGTGTTGTTTATTTTCCCTAGAAGAATCTAGTTTGGAGCTGTGTTTAATGGCGTTAGTTCCCAGAAAGACCAATGAAGGAATCCCTTTGTCAGGGGAATTTTATTTTTCCTTCTTACATAAACATTGGTCCTCCTTACATCGCTACTTTGAGCCTTCCAGGTCTCACAATTGAATTTCTGGTATGGTTTTTTTCCACTCCGGTAATCCCAAATGCAGAAAGTGCTTCAGTTGTCCCCCCAAAAACATCAACCTCATATTGATCCTTTGCCTTATTCACCAGTAAGATCTTCTTCACCTTCTCCACTTGCAAGGTCTTCTTCCATTTCATCTTCTTTGCTAAGTGAAATTATGAAGCCAGTAACTTGGTGGATAAGAAGAAGAAGAAGAAAAGGAAGAATAAGAAGAATAAAAATAAACTAGGGTCCAAGCTTCCAACCACTGCCAGACATGTTGGAAAACAACCAGCTACTGTTACTCTTGATGGGAGTGTTGATGATGTCAATATCACCCAAACAACCTATAAATCCAAGTGCCCTTGCATGATTTGTAAGGGTAGACATATTCTTAAAGATTTCCCTGGTCTATCCAAGGTTATAGAAGCATGGTCTACACACCCTTACTAGCCCATGTCATCAACCTCTGAACATGTTGATGACCTCCCATCAACTAGTCAGGATACCGTTGGGTGGAAGAAAAGTAGAGTCAAGTTCTCATGTATGTTATGTGGAGGGAATCATCAGACTCACCTTTTCCATTGTATGGATGAAGCCTCAAAATTGCTGGAAGACATGACTATTTCCCAACCTCAACTTCCAGTTCCTTACTACAAGATTACTCTCAAGCCACTTGTATTTGATGGAATGATCAATTTGGCTCCTTTGTCAGTTAGTTCGGTTGATCAAGAAGTCAATCTGGTCACGTCCTTAGTTGAACCAGTTGACAAATTGGTCGATCTGATCCCATTTTCGGTCGATCCTACTCTCCCATTAGAGAGTTTCACCCAAGTGGTCAATCTATTTCCATCTATCGACCCCATTCTCTCCTTGGAGAATGCAACCCAAGTGGTTGATCTGATTCCGTCATTAGTTGATCCTACTCTCCCGCTAGAGAGTAAACTCGATACTGCCCATGTTGTTTTCATTGATACAAATTCTACTATGCTAGGGGGCATTCCTCCTTCTCCTGTGGAACCCCCTCCAAGTAATGAAGCCATACGTTTTTATTGGGGTGTGCTAACTGGACCTCATCTTCCCTCTCACATTCATTTCAAGATTACAGTATAGGTTTGTGGTCGGGACATTCCTCAAACGCTGATAGACGAAGGTTTGTCCGTTAGTATTTTTTCCTCTATTGCTTGGCAAGATTTGGGTTGTCCTCAGCTTGTGCTATTTATGCAAGATTTATTAGCTTTCAACAGAAGAACCAGTCAAACTTTAGGGACCCTTCCTCAATTTCCGGTAACTTTGAGAGGGAAATTTGTCTTTATAATTGATTTCATGGTAGTCCAAGACCCCTTGGATTTCAATTTAATCCTTGGGAGATATTATGTCTATGCCATGAAATCTATTGTGTCCACTCTTTTTCGTGTGATATCTTTCCCTCATGATGGAATAATTGTGACTATTGATCAACTTTCATTTTTTGGCCCTAACTTGACCTTCAATTCAATGACCTCCCTAAACGATTCTTATATGCAGACGATATCACCCCCGCCACAGGTCAATTATGTGGCATTGTCTCTGATTCCTTCAACTGCTAATGCAAATGAGCCTCTCACTATAATATCAATCTCTTATGACTTGGATCAGATAGTTGACATGGTGATATCTTTGCTAGGGATATTGGAGCCTAAACTTCTTACCCCTATTGCAACCCTCGACATGTGTTCCTTCCAGAGTGTGTTTATTCCATCGAGTGAATCTCTCTTGGAATCCATGACCGAGTTTTGTCCCATGACATGGTTTCCTTCCGAAGCATTGTCCTCTTGGAATCCATGATCAAGAAGAGAGTTTTGAGCATGTTTTTTTGATTTCAAGCTCATTAAATGAAACCAGCCTTGAGCATGCTTTTATGATTTCAAGCTTGTTAAAAAATGAAACCATATTATGAGGATAGTTTTCATGTCCCTGTAGTAGCCTTGTTAAAAAATAAAATAGATCTTATGAGCATAGTTCTTCTTTTTGTGTCAAGATCGTTAAAAAATGAAACAGAGGTCCAGGGATTGAACCTGGATTCACAAGCATAGTTCTTGTTCCTGTTTCAAGGTTGTTAAGAAATGAAATAGATTTTCCCCTTCTTTGATTGAGTTAAGTACTTCGTTATGTATAGTATTTGAAGCTTCCTTTCCTCCACCTATGATTTTGGATGAAATGAAGCTTAGGGGGAAATTCTTACAGCCTATGGATTTCATGTTGAAGTTAATTCGCTAGCTTCTTAAGCTCGAGGCTAAGTACCAACCATCCCTGAATTCTACGTTGGGAAGTCACAAGCATAGTTTTCTCTGGTTCAAGATTGTGTAAAAATGACACCACCTACTTGAAGAATAGTTTCCTTTGGTTCAAGATTGTGTAAAAATGAAATTAGGTCCAAGCATAGTTTTGTTTAGTTTTAAGCTTGTGTAAAAATAAAATATATCCCAAGCATAGTTTTGTTTTGTTTTAAGCTTGCGTAAAAATTAAAAAATTCTCGAGCTCAGTCTTTTCTCTTTATTGTGCTCGTAAATACCTGAGAATGTAACCGAGTAAACTTTTATCAATTTTTCAGACTCATAAAGGTTATACGAAAAAGGAACCCCCTGGAGATCTCCTTAAGCTCTTTTCAAACTCTCTAAACATGAAAATATTGTTGAGCGATCTTGTTCTTTTCATGCTCATTAAAGAATTCGAAGAAAATTTCTGTTGAGCGGTAGATTATCTCTTTCTCAGTCTCACCAGACTATTTTACGAAAAATGACATTTTGGAGTTTCCTTTAAGTGTTTTTCAGACTCTCTAAATATGAAAACCATTGAGTTTACTTTCTTTGGAATCGTAAAACAAACATCGAAAGGAACATATGGGAGAAAACCACTCCTTCCTAGAGTTCATTAAACATACTCTAAGGGACTCATCCGAAGGATGAGCTTACAGTTCAAGCATATGTTATCCTCATCAACCTTGTGTAAAAATAAAGAGGTACTCTCCAAAAATGGCGGGGGAAAATTGGGAAAGAAATGAATCTAAACCTGTATTCTATGGAAGAGTTTCCTTTGAACATGACACCCTTTCACTCACTTTGTGTCTAGGTTGGAAAATACACTTGTATCTTGATCAGACTCCTTTATAAGATTACATTTTGGTCTGTTATCCCCATTGTTGAGTCAGTGTTGCCAAGACAATTGTCGTGTCATCAATATGTTCAAAGACAAGTTCAACCCAGGAATCCTTCTATGGTGTCGACCATTTCTACAGTCCTAAGCCTTCTATTGCATCGACCATCCCTGAGTCAGTCCCGAATCACTTTTTACTTTGATCTACTTCAAATAATTTTACCCGTTTCATGTCATTGATGGAGGATACATTAAGGCCTTCCTGTGACGATAATTTTCCGACTAACTTCAACTCATTATCCAAGAATTAGACTTAGAAACTAATTGGTACCTTGGAACTTGCATGCCTCAATGGAAAGTTTCCTCACTTTTGATAGTGGTTTTTCATCACTGACCCTTGATTGTGAGATTCCGCTGAGTGTTTGACTTCATCTCATTAATTCACATTTGTTGGATTGTAGTAGAGTACCTTGGCAGTCATTGACATTAATGGTAATTTCCCTTGCACTTGTTAACGATATTCATTAATGAAGAGTAATCAAGTGGTTTCTACCATGTTTGACTTTAGCACATGTATTCGCATGGTTAGATTCACACTATAGGATGTCACTGTTACACATTATTTTCGTCACCCCTATGACTGTTAATCATTTAAACCTATCCTTTGTCTTTAGAAGGATCGACTGCCTTAATCCCTGAAGAAGAATGAAGATGAATTTTCTCACAGAGATGAATATGATATTTTCCTTTGTAAAAACCTTATAAATGTTAACATTTCTTCTATTATTAGGTTACTTTCAATTTACTAGATAACAATAGCATAGAAAGGATCACTGAGAGAAACACAATCACAAGAGTACACAAGCATTTATCTTGGGAAACCCTCAAGGGGAAGAAAACCCAACAAAACTTCCTTAATATAGATAGCGAATACAATGCCAAGATCATGAACCAGACAACATAGAATATCCAACACTGAGCAACACGCCTCTCTCTCTTCCTTCTTTCGGCAACCGACAATTGCAGCTTCCTTCAAAACTTGTGCACTAGATGAGTAAGCTGAGTGTGTGTCTAAATGAGGTGTTGGCCTCTCATATTTATACAATTCTATCACGTGTGGAAGTGTCTCTTCACTGGCAGGGCCGACTTCTTCTTCTGGGTGGTTATAACCACCTTTAATATATTCTGGGGCCTCTTTAATATATTCTGGGGCCAAATTCTTATTTAGCCTATTACAATTAGTGTTTGACCAATCCACAAAAGGGGATTTGGTCATTTACAATACCCGACATGATCAATCCACAAAATGGGATTGATCTAATCAATAATAAATATATTTTGTCTTTATCCACAAAAGGGGATAAGAATATTCTTTGTAGCTACACAATATTTTAACACTCCCTCTTAACAAGAAAGATATTTTTTTATCTTTTGACAGGTCACTGGATGTCGACATCAACTAAGTAGCAACATCCACTGGATAATGTTATCAACTGGGAAACATCATCAACTAGGTAATCATCATTCACTGGATAACTGGAGGTATCCACTTGGTCATCTGGCATCATGATCATTGACTGGCATATCTATAAATCATCGAAAGTTTTGTTCTCTTTATCTTCACGCAGAAGATACTCTTTCTTTCTTTCATCTTTACACAGAAGATACTTCTTTCTTATCTTCACATAGAAGATATATTATCTTCACATAGAATATGTCTTATCTTCACACATAAGATATTCTATGAGTTTTCCCATTCCTTTTATGTTCTCCCTTCTCTTGTAGTCATCTATCTCACCCATCCACTGGGGAGGACTACTAACATAGCTTCACTCCTAGTCATCCCACATGAACTAGAGAAGCTAAGATGCTAGCCTAGGCAAGACTAGAATCCCTTTCCATGATCCACGCAGGATCACGAAACAAACCTCAAGATCCAACTAACCATTCCACATGGTCAAGGTTTGTGTTCTAGGCTACTCAATCCTTGTCTAGAGGAGAGTATCTTTCTGCTACCCCTTGGAGAAACATCCACATTCCTCTCTACGAGGGTGGTCACACCCCTATCTACGAGGGTATTCTAGCATGTCCCTAGAGTATCCAAAACTCAACACTTGGACATAGGCCAACCTTAGCACATTTCTCATTCCCCTTATCTACGAAGGTCTCTTCTCTTTTCCTTCTCTATGAAGGTCTACCTGTGGGATCTGAAAAAATCTCTTGTGGTCCAAAATATTTTCATGGTATAATACCATGCTACCCATCTGTTGGGCACCATCCATCTACTGGATAGCTTTCATCTTGACCAAAATATTTGGGCACCATCCATCTACTTTTCTAACTGCATCAAATCGCGATCCTTCATTTCGAACTCAGAGACATGGCTCCCTCTTGCACCAAGCTAATAGCTTCTAATCATCATCTTTGAAGTTTTCTTCTGTAATATCATAGGTGCCTTCTTGAGTTTGAATATTTCTTTCTTTTTGTCTTCATACTGGATCAACTCACTCCCTCTACATCTATAAGAACGATATTGGAGCAACCTGTAGTTACGTTCATCTCATCCACTATATCCGAGTATCCATCTTTTTCTTCATCTTGAATATTTATGTTCTACATCTTTAGGAGCCTCCTCCTCCTATATAAATACTAGATATTGTCTAGTCTTTACTGACTGTTACCATATCATACGTCGTTCTCATGTTGTATGCAAGTCACGACATAAGTTCTTTCTTCCGAGACTTGTAAACTTACTTACAATATGCTTTCTTTGTCACTCTCATGAGTGATCATAGCTAAAATAAATATTTTATCTCTTTATCCTTTTCTTTGATAAGTCTACATAGACACTGAAATAAAACAAGGTTAATTCACATTCTCACAAAAATCTAACTTGTTATGATAAAGTATTAAAGTAAACAAGATATAAAAATAAACATGAATAGTTATCTTTTGTTTTTGTGTGGGGAGGCTCCACGAACTCCACCATTTTCTATCAACTATCTTCAAATTAAAGTACATAATCCTTAATTTCTGCTAAAGCTTTCTTTGAGGGAGTAGATTCCTCTTCCTCTGCCACATGTGCTTGATGCTTTCTTTTCCCTTTTCCTTGAGGAAATTCATAGGAAAAGTGTCCCAACTTTTGACAGTTGTAGCATCTGATCTTTGAAACATCTCTCTTCTTATCTGGAACTCTTACGAAGTTAGCTTCTTTATTGTTCCTCCTGAAGGAACTTCTTTTTTTCTTTTGAACTGTAAGAGGTTCCTCTTCGCCAACAATTAATTTCTTCTGTTGGTCTGCAAGTCTAGATTCTTTGTGTGTGCAATCTGCCCATAACTTATCAAACTTGGGTCACTTGCTTATTCCACACACTCCTTGTACAAAGGGAATCCAAAATGTTGGAAACCCATTTAGGGTTGTGGTTACAAGTTTTTTTTCACTAATGACATCTCCAATAGTTGCAAGCTGATCTTTGATCTGAGAAACTCTCATACGATAGGATGTGACGGATTCTGAGTTGTCCATCTTCATATTATGAAGCTGATTTCTTAAGGTAAGATTCCGGCTAATGTCTTTGCTTTCATATAACCTGCTAAGTACTTCATACATTTGCCTTGCTATCTGTAGTTTAGATATATGAGGGATCAAGTGATCNGTACACCCACTGTAACATGTTCTAGGAGATCATTCTCATCTAGGATCATCTGCAACCTATGCTTCCAAGATCTAAAGTTTCTAGATCCTTCCATCCTGTCTTCTACCCTCATGATGGTAGTCATTCTTTCTTGCAGTGGAAACCCTAGCCCTTCGAGCTATAGACATAATAAAAAAATCAAATTTCTTGGATCTGAAAAATGAACTCACCAAAAGATGCACTGGACTGAGGCGAGTATGCTGGTATAGTGAGATTTATGAAAATCCAAATTTTACCCCTTCAAACTTGATTTGCGAATTTCTAGACTGGTGCTTTTGGTTTTCTAGTACTTCTAGTACTCTGGTACTTCTGGTACTTTTGGTACTCTGGTTTTCTGGTACTTCTCGTACTTTTTGAAAACTAGGGTTTCACTTTCCAGGAGATCTATCCACTGGAAATGTGTGTTGAAGATGCCAAAATGTTCCTTGAGGTAGGGCACACCTTTCTAGATGGATTTGGGGCTGAAAACCTTCTTCAATAAAAATCCCTAATTTTCATGTACAACAACAGTGACTTTTTTCTTTTTCCTGTGA